>JZLH01S0126250.1:28084-40196 GCA_001188425.1 Eucidaris tribuloides
CTCAAAAATTAGATCAAATTTATTTTTTAATTTAATAATTTATGCTTAATTTTATGCATTGAAATTAGAATTTGGCCTGGTAATCATTAATACAGCCCTTGAAGTGCTAATTTTTGTTTTTAAAGACTCTGCGAGATTCTGATGGAAGGTACATTAAAGAAAAAATCGAACCCGAAAAGGTATAATATACAAAATGTTTTTCCTTTATGTATTTTAATTGTTTTTTGGAATTTCTTAATGTATTTCTTTGTTTTTCGACTTTTTAGCTTTTTTATTGTTTTTCTTCAAGTGGAAATTGGTCTGGCGACATAATTTATTTCGGTTCTATTAAACAGCATAATAATTAGTTTAATATTTCAATCCCAGTAAATTGTAAATATGAATGATCATCCAATTAACAATTTATGAATTTTGCGTCTGAAAACAGCGAAATTTGCCAATTGAAACCTAACACATCACACTATTTCATTTTTTGAGCGGATTTTGGTGATTTCATATTCTATGTCATCTAGCCTACTCATACCTACATTCAAAAACAAGCAACACGTCAAATCTCACCCCAGTGACATGCAACGTACTAAAAGTTTGCGTAATTTCGGAAGCGGGTACCCGGTCGTCGCAAATTTGGGCTTAAACAGAGTGTGCAGACTTCCAAGGAAAAAAGTCATGAAATATCGTGGCCATAGCTTCTCGCATTAAAAATTTAATCGCGAAAAAATGTCGAGGGGGGGGGGGAACCTTTTAGGCCCTCCCCCATACATAACAATAAAAATTAATGCCCCCCCAGTCTTTTTAGGGCTTTAATGTGTTGCGGACATTTCATTTGCGCCACAACAACAGCTACCCCTAAAATAAGTGCCAATGATTATAAAAAGTATGACATGTAAAACAATTTGTTCTTTCATTTTATATAGCCACAAATTGGCAGGATTTTTATCACAGATTTTTTTTTCTTTGAAGTGCGAAAAACATACCACATTTGGGCTATCCATTGGTTAGAAAAGATAACCTTTATCTATAACTTTTCTCCATTCGTGCATGTTGTAATAAAGTATGCTGTTTGAAGATGACATTATGATGTTAGAAGTTGATTGATGTGTATTACTGAAACATGTGCTCGACATGTTTTATGACTTAATACTGGAAGACATTCTAGCTAAAAAATGTTAGAAAAACTTGTTGTACAACGTCCTGAGTTCATTGTTACATTGTTTTATCAGGAAATCGTCTTACTGCCCTGTAGTAGGTGACCCAAAGCGACCCAATGCTCTGTACATTTCTTGCAGGATTATCTGATCACAAGTGTAAGGATCGCAAAGATGAGTTTCACGACCGAGTTTTACAAGTCAGGTATGAAACTTGTTGGCTGGTAATATGCAGTTACGGTTGTGACAAAAAGAAATGATTACTTTTGATAGCCATGCCAATTTGATGCAATTGTTTTAAACGACCGGACCACCAATGTCACTGCCGGTTGCCTCAACATTGTCTCAACGTTTTGCTACAATGTTGCTTTCTCCTGTCTCCTCTGTAACCCCTTTTTCAGGGTTTGTTGAGTAGGTTCTTGTCCCTGTGTACTTCTCGTCACAGACTGCTGTCGAGGCTTGGCGTATTGACTCGAGAGGTGACCGGCGGAATCAATCTCAAGTTCGCATACGTTCAGTATTGGCGGAGGTCCCAATGCAGTGTGGTCTCGTGACTTACTTACGGCGAGGCTCTCGCTTTGAAAAATCTGAATGTTCGTGCGGCTGAGATCTTCTCCATAAGTACTGCTGAGAGGACAAGCTCAGGGACATCTTGGTTGGCCTACTCCCTGCCAACTGATATCAGCAGACACTTCAGAATAGATTTCCCGCTATTATTGTTTGTGCAACCTCTAAATAGCATGACGGTAGTAGCCTATTGCAGCAGGGACGTGTGTCCAGGTCAACAGCCTGGAGGAGAGGGGCACAGCAGTGAGATAAGGTTGATGGAAAAACACATTATAGCAGAATGTTGATGAGGATCGTGGGCAACACAGGACATAGGCAAGGATCTTATCACTTGACATGATGCGTCATAGGCGTAGTTGCTCACCAGCTCATACATTTATTTTTTGGTCACAAGTTCTTGTAGATTATAATACCCACAGTTTCAATTATGCAAGTTTGGAAGGAAATGTTAAGTTGAAGTAGGGTGTGAAGCTGGTTTCCTCTTATTGTTCTTGCCAAAGTTGGATTGGGCCAGTCAATCCTATCAGAAATAGATTCTTGAAAGCAAATAAAAACTGCTGTAAAGAATGAAATGAATAAAAATGCAGTATAATTCTAGATCTGCAACATAATAATCAGTTGTGTTCCATGCCTTAACTGACTAGCTGTAAGTTAAAGGCAGGGGATCTCTTTTGCCATGACCTAAAAGGAAAAATAACACATTGCTGTTAGAATACAATGGCATTTAGAAGAAAATTGCCATCTGGGAACCTTTAGTACCACACTCATTAGGAAAGCCATAGAAACTCAAAATTTTCAGTTTGAGAAATTATTACAGTTACCGTTTTTAGACTCTTGCATATGAGTTTTGTGGTCTCGCCGAAAGAAAAAATATTCTACTAGGAACCGTACCACTAACGAGCCTATTGTCTTTCTTCTCGCCCGAATTTTTCAAAGTTACTTAGGGTAATAACTGACCCCCAAATTTCACAGACATTTGCATGTCAATCAATCACCTAAGGGCATTGGTTATCTTTTGGTCGTGCCGGGGATGTTCTGCAAATGCAGATCCACTGCCTTTAAATTATGTTAAACATATTCCGCAAAGATCCATGCATGTATGAATTGTAGGGATGTCGCGGCTCATGGATCTTGATTGATGGAGCTAAACTTACTTTCTCAACCTCTGAAATTTGAAATTGTAAACCTGGCATCCTGCTATCAATAGATTGCATCGCCATAACTGGAAGTACCACATTTCTTCTTTTTTTTTCCCCCAAAAATTAGAGATTCCTGCATTTAAACAGCGTCAGGCAATTTCTTGTTTTGCAACTCGCCTCCACACTAGCACTAGCAAATCATTATTTATGTCTTCAGCTATTTATAAAGGACTTACCTGTGAAATCTGGAGATCAGATATCACCTAAATTTTGAGAGCGAGCAAAACACCAATAGTTGGTGTAATGTAAAAGTTCTAGCACCACCGTTATCAAATTCTCACTTTCAGGCGTATTTACAGTACGTATTGTAGTACCAGATGGTTTGACGGCTCTACTTCTGTGCTGCAAGACTTCACCTACTCTAAATGGCGTTGTGTCAAAACGGTCCCACAAAAGAGGAATAGCAATTGATCATCGTGCATGCTACACTTAAGATCTTCAGTGGCACTATCCATGTACAGCGTAAAAATGAGACTGATGTCCATGTCACTGGTCTAAAAATTAGATCACAAGTACTAAACTAGAAAGAATTTTTGTCATCTGAGAAACAATATATAATCAGAATTGGAAGTCTAAACGCTTTACTATAATTTCACTAAAACTGGTGATTCTTTAGCTCCTACACTGCGTAAAGTTTCTCTAAATAGACAGTTTTCGTCTATTATACCAATGGTATTTGCACGAATGTTTGAATTTTACGGTGTGCAGAAGAAGACAGCCGGCCCTTTAAAATGCAAATCTCTCTCAATTACATATTTAACAGTATTCCTCCAGATGTTGTTATTCCATAGAGTATAATACATGGGCACAACAGTTTCTCATAGTCAATGGGTAAATGCATTTTTTGTATCACGCGATTTAGGGCCCCCGCCACCCAACCGACGCTTACTGGCTGAAGAGAGAACACTAACTTAAAGTACGCATCCACCCACCTCCAAGTTAGGCTAACATAACACCGGGCGCTATCCACAAAACATCTGTCGTATCTTGGGCCAGGAACGGCACATCTCGCTCAGCGACAGGTACAGCAAGAACTGAGATATAATATTTAATTTTGGTGATCAGTTATGATGAACCAAAGGAGAAGCCAGTTGAGGACACCCTGTCATATGACAGTGCCCTCACTCCAATCGCCCCTAATTTTTTCCAGAAACATGGCAACGTTCACCAATATTGATGTCCTTGTGGGACTAGAATTTTAGCCACAGTTTTAAACTGGATTTTTGTTTGATTTGCTTTACAGCAAGTTGATTATTTTTAATGAAGATGGGACATCAAAAAATGTTGTATTGTATCAGATGTATTAATGTATTACCTTGTGCAGTAATATAATCTGCTGATACACATATTGTTATTTCAAATTCCAATAGGTACATAACCATCTTTGATTATATGCTATCAAGAACATGATCATTATTTCGATTGAATCTAACACGACTTCGAGATGAATCTCTTCAGGCTGATATAATCTCCAGATAGTCTGGGTAAAGCCTAAATACCCAATTAATATATCCATCAACAGTCATACAATTTCAGTGATGGCATACTTTTTTTTATACCTGACGAACACCCCTCCATTATAGTACATGTGTAATTATGTAAAAACTTTAATTCGATGAAGTGACACTTATATTAATTGTTGCCCAATTAGATAATGAAAAAGTGACTTAACATGAACGAGAGCACAAAAATAGTTTAACAGATCCAGTAATATTCGCCAGGAACAATATAACGCGATTCAAAGATAAGTCTCTATGCATGTGAACGTAAATATCAAACAGAATATATGAGAATTTAACTAAAAATTATCAGAAGGGTGATCCAAGCCTAGAAAATACAAACCCTTAAGGTCATTGGAATATAATGCTTATGGGGAGCGTTATTCCATAATTTTGGTGCCATATTTGCAGTATTCTATCACCGATTGTTCTTATATTTCAGAGAGAAATTTTTTTTAAATGAGAATGATAGAGCAGGGGCCATTGCTCCAAAGGGCATTTTGAATAAATATGAGTGAATCTAAACTCTCAAATGGAAGCGACAAGCCCTTTCTATCGGAAGCCAGTGAGGAGTGACTATGGAGGATCAGAGTTATGTCATGTTCAAATTTCCTTTTATATCATGCTTTTTCACAAGCTTTGCTACTGAATTCTGCACACGGTTACCAATCTAGTTAGTTCAGCTTTCAGAGATTCTCAGAAAGCATATTCTCCAGGCTATGAACGAGTCCTCTCTGCTGGTTGCTCTTTCAAAAAACATGGGCAACTTCCTGTCATCATTAAGTGTACATTCATTGATGCCATGCCACTGCATCCAATCACTTCATTTGGCTTCCAGCTTAAAGGAACAGGATTGTATCAAATATTTTCTCTTTGATATACAAAATCATTAACATGGTCGGAGCACCAGCCATATATCAAGGAGTGTTTTACACTAACATTTCTCCAATTCGAGACCTATAATCTTAGGTTTGATTACAGATTGTATTTTCGTCTTTCAATTCCCAAAACTCGTACCAGAGACACGGACATAAAGAATGATTGCACTATACTGGTAAATGCAATTTACGGATTATGACGAATCAAACTATATACACTCTTATATATTAAGTGCGTGCTAATTCCTTGAACCAGTTTGAGAGATTGGTTGTGAACCATACCCTTCCCTAATTAACAATTATTGTGATCTTTGTAAATGGTGTTTAGTTGTTACTTATGAAGAGGCATGTATGAAATGCATAATAATAATTGATAATAATAATGATAATAATAGTAGTGGTAGTGGTAAGGTGGGCTAGCAGTTAGTTAATCAGTGTTAGTAGTATTAGTTGAGTAGTAGTAGTTAGTAGTAGTAGTAGTACTAGAGTAGTTGAGTAGTATTATTAGTAGAGTAAGTGTGTAGTACGCTTAGTAGTTTAGAGTGAGTGAGCTAGTTAGTAGTTAGTAGTAAAGGTTAGCTTAGTAGTAGTAGTAGTAGTTTAGTAGTAGTTATAGTAGTAGTAGTCAGTAGTTAGCTAATAATAATGAATAATAATAATAATAATAAAATAATAATCTTCCCGATCCTTTGTTTTTCAGATTCCGACGATGGTCAATGCCTCGCCACGCTCTGCGTTCTTCTCAGAATGGCATTTCTTCCCTCTTCAGTCTTCTTGTCCAGTGCCTATGGTCCTGTATGCACCAGTGCCATGTGTCCAGTTTTTGCTCGGCCCGGGTGTCGAGTGTCACTTGGCTGGCGATGCTATGCAGCGAACAGGCAGCAGCGGAAAAACAGTGGTAACCAGTGATGCCCACAAGTTGGCTCTTTAATTGACTTAATCAAGTGTAACATTAAAATAATTTGATAATTTAAAGAATTCCCTTTTACCGTTTCACCTGTCACACCAAGCCTCACCGATGCGTTGAAAAGTCATCTTTTGTTCGCTGAAAATTAAGCCTCTTAAAATAAAAAAAATAGAAGGACCACCCAATTTTCTAAGCAAACGCTCCAAGGACTTCAAATTTCAGCTTTCTCTGAGCCTTTTTTAAACACAAATTAGTCAGCAAATTTAAAGATTTTTTTTTTCAAATCATAAAAATATTGCTGATAGTAAGTTTTTTCACTTATATGGTAATTTGACGTTTGTTAGCTTATCGGCATTGATTTCAGTGTACTCACCCCCCCCCCACATAATATTCCATTAATCAATAGTGAAACTGGATACCTTTCACATTCTTTGCAGATCAGTGAAATCAATTCATCACCAAGAGCTTAACCTAGCAGAACGTCACTCAGAGCTTGTCTGCAAAAGGGCCCTAGCATATGCCGTGCAGAACTAGAGGCAATCCCTTAACAGTAAATTTATTCTTATTGAGAAATATTGCATGTATTTGATATTTGGCACTATTTAAACTAGCTAGTGCAGAGAAGGATCTGAAGAGGATAAATATGAGACACTACTTTCATTTTCATGTGACAAAAGCCAATGCTTTTCAATTAAGACACAATTTAGTGTTAAGGCCCATTTCTGCGAGGAACACATTGCTAGGACCCTTTCTGTCCGGACCAAAACCAACGAAAGAAAAAGAAGATATACCAACCACCAGATGGATCCTGGCACATCACAGCATTCTCACATCTTTGCCATTTTTCATCCGTCAGTGCTCCTGTCAGCAGTACAGCTTGTTTAAATAAGTCACAGGAGGGGCTAAGACTCATTGCGAGCTGCAGTTCAAGATCAAGGATGTGGCATATCTTCAGGTAAAGGAGTGACTTCAGTAAGTCTTTGCTTTCTTCATTGTTCGAGTTTGTTCACCCTTGTTGAAGCTTGTGTTTGTCATTATAATCGTCTAGAAAAACCAATCATGGTCGCGGCAGTTGGTAGAAATTGCATCTCTTCGGGATTGAATTTTGAGAGTTTGTAACAAATTCTAATGTGTTTTATGTGTATGTTGTCGCTTGTGTGTGTGATGTTGGCGCTCTATGTGTGTGGTGTGCCTTGTTGTGTGTGCTTGTTCATGTTTCTGTCTGTCTAGTGTCTGAGAATGGTAGATGTGTGTTGGTGTTCGAGGTGGGAGGTGGTTGTTTCTGTGTGTGTGTGTGTGTGTGTGTGTGTGTGTTACTCTTTTCTTACTTTCATCATTCTGTCATCATGTTTTTATTAAAATTGCTTTAAAAAAAATTATTCATTAGTGCTCGTCATCATTATTGTCAGCACTTAGTAGAAGTTGAAGCTAGCAAATGTAAATTTACGATCGTCAACTGTTTTATTAATACTTACTGACAGGTTGTTCTAACCCTAACCCCAAGTTCAAGCTTTACTGGGACATAGAATCATATTTTGACAGTGGAGAAAGTCACTTTGAACTCGCAAGAGTGCTTGTATTTTTTGGACATTACTCACTAGCATGGTTTCTTCGATAACTAACACCAGCACTGATCTCAAGCTCGTCCTGGTGCGACTGCTTAATAAGTGGCATCCTTTGTGCATGAGTAAAAGCTTGACACAGGTGTTCTTTCACGCATTGGAACCCCACGCCTGGCACCAATCGAATATCGGTCCCCTTATGCAAAATTATGAAATCATCTTGGCACATCGAAACCAACATACAGTGTTTGCATTCAAGTACGCGTTGCAATTAGTTTAGACATGTATGTGGGCTGGATAAGGATAGAATGAGATATGTGCTTGTGAATGTGTGGTCTGTGGTCATTTTGAAGATCTGTGATGGGATTTTATGTGTTATGTGTTTACGTGTATAGTCCACAGTTCGTGCTGTGCCTCTATGATCAATTCTTTGATCTCTCTATGCGCGTCGCTGGTATACCTGTTCTATGTGTCGTGTGTGCAGCTATGTTTAGGTCTATGTATGATGCATTTGTTTGTAACATGTGTATTGGTAATGTCTCTACTTTTGGAACTTGGTTTCTTGTCCATTGTATCTTATCTGCATTTGCTTTCTCGTAGTTGCATAATCGGAATCAGTTGATGCTGTAATAGGGCCTGAACATGCGCATCTGAGCTACCATAGTGATATACCATACATCATGCCGGTATAACAGTTTTATACAAAAAGATGTACATGTGATCTTTGCAACTAATAACATTTATGGTAGCAGCAACAGATGGTTTGGTTTCTTTCTGTTTCTTTGTTTTATTGCATATATACATACAAATGTAGGCATTGTATGTGACAGAATGTTGTTCTTGGTCAGTTCTGTCTTTTGTTGAAATGACACATTATGTATGTTATAGTGTTATCTTCTTCGTGCAGTTTTTATAAATGATCGTAATTTATGCTCTCTTATGTCTGTCTTGTCTTGTCAATCATACTTTGGTCACATTATATGTCGAACATATTTTTTCATGTTATTGCTTTACTGATGACAAGAATAGCAATGGTGCACCCCCCATATATCTTACATCCCCACTAACCTCCAAATTCCAATAGTGAGCAAAGGCTCAGAATTTGGTACAGACATCGGCCTAGTTATAGCCCTCTAACGCGCGGCCATAAAACATGTCTGATTGGGGCTCGTTTACCGCGCATAATTAGAACTGATCTCTCTGGATTTTTCTTGTAACTTGGGTTGAAGTATGTATTATGAGGCACCAATGAAGCTGATTAGATTTTGACGCTGAAAGGTACAAGGCAAGTTCACAGGCGTAAAATATGTCTTGATTTGGGCTCTGTTACGCGAATAACATGAAAACGGCTATCAGATTTTCATGATATTGTGGTGGCGAGTATGTATATGACCTCCCGTGACCCCAGCAATGACTGATTCATTGGTTTTGAAGCTGAAAGCGTCGAAGGATCAAAGGTCACGAGGCCTAAAGATATGTCTGATTTTGGGTTTGTTACAGTGTAACTTGAGTAATGTGACTGGTCCGATTTTGATGTAATTTTGGGAGAAGATAATCGTAATAATAGGCACCAATCTTACTGATTGATTTTTGGAGTTGAAAGGTTCAGAAGTTCAAAGCGTCACAAGGCCCTCATGTCCGAATTGAGCGCTCATTTAAGAACTGCTTATGGATTTTACTGTTAGCTTGGTCAAAGGTACAGGTGGCCTTATTCATCAGATTGGTCTTGCTACCATGTACATGCAACTTGAAGCTTTTCCAAATTACATCAATTGGGATGGGGGAGTGTGGACTTGCGGGCATACCATCACTGCGCGCAGTTCGGAACTGCTCTAGTTTTATCATTGTTTTTGTGAAGTGCGACATATTCTTGCCGTTTAAAAAATGTTTGTCTTTTGCCACTATTGAGCTAAAATGACAGATGAAAAAAAAAAATGGATTGATGAACATATTATGTTTTCCAGATGTTTTCTTTCTTTTTAAGGGGCAAGTGCGGGAAAGGGGTCCACCTGAGTTTGGATTCATGGTAGACTAAAAAAATTGCAACATTATGGGCAGCGAGGGTTTTTTTGTTTGGCATGACTGGGCACCAAAAGAAAAAGTTAATTTTGAGCATTGAATATTTAACAGTGTGTCGCCCCCCCAAAAATGGTCCAATTGGGAGAAAATTATTTAAGGTAATTTCTTTTCTCAAGAGGTATATGTATTTGGTATCATATTAAAGCAGAACAAATTGTCTTTCTGATAATGTCAGTCCCATCTAATTTACTTTCATAAATCAAAAGTTATGATTACTTTTGTGCAGTCAGGCAAAATCACACTTTTCGAGTTGATGGTTAAAATCAGTAATGACACTTCAAAACAGAATGTGTTAATTATAATGAATATTTAACAACTTAAATTATGAAAACAATAATGAAAAAACCCACAGAAACATTTGAAACATGTTAAAAGGCCATAAACACTAACTCCTTTGGAGTAAATTGTGGCCGCTGCTGTGTGGCCATTACGTTATCAAACATTCACACTGTTTTCATGTTGCACCACACATGTACATCTCCTTTGTTAATGTAGGGTTTACTCTTTCTTATGGAAGTAATAGAACAAAAACAACCTCAAAGTGTTTGAAATATGTTTGTTATGATCACTGAACCATTTCATGATAATTATCTCGCCTTTTAATGGTTTCTTTGTCAAAAGATAGTTTAAACAATGTGTAATATCTACATACATAGTAAAAGTTTATAGTGGGACAAAAGTGAGTTTGCATCGTTGCAGAAAATTCAATATATCTCAGGACTGACACAACCAAATGAAATGAACTAAATTGCACTGAAAAGTATGGTGTTTTAGCTTTATGACAATACCCAATTTGACTCGGTTGTATATGATTTTTATATATTAAAAAAATAATTTCTGATTGGACCATTTTTTTTTTGGGGGGGGGGGGGAGAGACACACTGTACACACTCAGATTGTGTGGGAAAGTGGAAACCGTGGCTAAGACCTCATGAATCATTCCAGACCTTCAGATCTTTGGTTTTATGATAAGCGGCTGTAACAATCATTAAGATGGACATCCACTACCTGTTGTTAATAATAGAATACATTATGATTCAGGGGTTGGATGGATATGTATCTCACATCAACACTTACTCACCTCACCTCAGTAGCAATAATCCCTCTCCACGGGGGTGGTGCATAGTGCTTGTATCAAAAAGTTACCATACAGCTACCTGACTGTGAAGATCCAATATTGTTTCAAATTTTTAGGTTTCAGCTGAATTTTAAATTTCACTTTGCTGCAGAAACACGAATACATTACCGTATATCAATTATTTTTAAGGAAATGCTAGTTTTGTGACAAAGTTTAAATATTTCCATCGCTATGGTGAGAAGCAAAAATAAGATTTAACAGTGAATCCTTGGATGTTGGCACTGACTATTATTTCTTGGAATAACTATATTTATTTCAAAAAAAGACATTTCAAATATCAATTTTAAGATTGATTGATATTTGCCCGTTTCGGAAGTATTTGAAATGATACAGTAAAAGCGGTGAGTGTAGCTGAGGTAACAAGATTTTGGGTTGTGATTCAAAGCCTTGAAAAAGATCCTATTTTACCCAGTTACTAGGTTTGTGTATTTTTGGAAACATATATACATTTTACACATATTTAAACATACACATTCATGCAGTGCACGCATAACAGCTATAGTAGGAAAAGGGAGATCATGTTTTTAAAAAAAGTGGGTTGGTATTTAATGGTATATGGATCCAAATGCTGATTTTGATATTATACTAGAGTAAACATTGAATATATAAAAATAAATAGATAAGAAATATAATTTAATAAATAAAATCAAAGATATAATGTTACCATTTATTGAGCTGGGCATTCTCTTCCAGTCCTTGTCACATTTTATTTTAGTTATCAAATGACAATGTGCAAAACTTTCATGGTTTGATTCCATTAATTAAAAATAACAGAGTGACAACAAACTAATCTAATCTACAACATCAAAAAAAGCCTATCTTAACAGAAAGCAACTGTGGTCATTGACATAAAAGTAAAATGCTTTGTAAGCAACAAAAACTAGTATTTTCTGTCTCTGCTATTTCCATTTTACCAAAATATCTCCAATAATTCATAATGTTTTCAGCATGTACATAAGTCTAAATTGGTGTGATAAAAAGATTGGCATAAGATGTGCACTTTGCACTTTGTTCATATTCATCAAAACTTGATGAGGTTTATCAGATAAAATGTCCCAAATATGTTAAATTAGACGTTTTATCACAGTTGAAAAACAATCAGCACCAAAATCAGCTGTTATATTGTGTTTATTGTTAA
>JZLH01S0126267.1:15842-30501 GCA_001188425.1 Eucidaris tribuloides
CTCCTCCTCCTCATCATCATCATCATCATCATCATCATCATCATCATCATATTCCTCCCCCCTCCTCCTCGTCATTATCATGATCATCCTTATCACCGATTTATCATTACACCATCTTCCTCCTCATCTTCATTATCCTCGTCGTTGTCATCATCATCATCATCATCATCATCATCACCATCATCATCATCATCATCATTTAAGATATTATTTGTGAAAGGTAT
The DNA here is from genome assembly GCA_001188425.1 of Eucidaris tribuloides. Lineage (NCBI taxonomy): Eukaryota > Metazoa > Echinodermata > Echinoidea > Cidaroida > Cidaridae > Eucidaris > Eucidaris tribuloides. The sequence continues at coordinate 16,067 of JZLH01S0126267.1, forward strand.
CCTCCTCTTCTTTCTCCTCCTCCTCCTCCTCCTCCTCCTCTTCCTTCTCCTCCTCCTCCTCCTTCTCCTCCTCCTCCTCGTCAACATCATCAGTGATATTATCCTCATCACTGATTTATCATTACATCACTCTCATCATCTTCATCACCGAGTCACTATCATTAGGCCTACATCATCATTACCATTAGCAGGTGTCTTCGTCTTCCTCCTCTTTCTTCTTCTAACTTCTCCCAACCCCTCCCCTACCCCTACCCTCCCCCCCCCAAAAAAAAATCGATATCTCACATCTCTTGCACGCTCAGCAAAGCATTGGATACTGTGCGCCATGTTCCGACGGATAACGTAGAGGGCAAACCCGCTCTGCTCTGAGTGCATCCCCAGTCGAGCGACAGAGACTGCATGACTGCATATTGGTTGCAAAGGAACACGGAACTGATAGTCGCGAGCTATGTACGCACTGCATGCATGCATGAAAGTTTGTGGCGCGCACGTCCGTGCCGTACGTGCACGCACCGCGGCACAATGACCTTTCACCTTTACGGTATCGGCTGGGGAGAATGGTCGACAACAAACCAATGGAAATCGTGAATTGCACATCTTTCTCGAAGTTTTAGGCTGATCGGATCGGGTGATCTATGAAAATTTCGATGAAATCCAGTAAGTTATAGTGGTCGGATTATAGTTAGACTGATATATTGCCTTATTTCTTGTTTTAACAAGGAACATTTGGAATGTTCTGGCTGCTCCATTCACTTCCTGGAAAGGAGATCGCATTTCATTGAAACTGACGTATTTGACATGTGTGTGAATGGGGGTGTACAGTGTAGATCTCTGTGTGTGCATGTGTATGTGTGTGTGTGTGTGTGTGTGTGTGTGTGTGTGTGTGTGTGTGTGTGTGTGTGTGTGTGTGTGTGTGTGTGTGTGTGTGTGTGTGTGTGTGTGTGTGTGTGTGTGTGTGTGTGTGTGTGTGTGTAGTAAATAAATGTCTTACTCTTGCATGCGATCGTGATCACGAACGCAAGAATCGAGACTCATCTAGCTCTCGTCAGCTCGTACTCGTAGTAGTCGTGAGCATTTGCTTGGCCTTGCCTTTGTATCCCAAGTGACAACTTTGCCAGTGCACTGCGATTAATTTAAGTTGTGCCTTTTGAGTTTGATGACTAATCTGTAACGTAAAATTACTAATAATATCGATGACCCTGACGACGGCACTATTGACATGACCATGAGAACATACACGGCCAAAATGGTCGAGTATGTTCTAACGTTAACATGTCTAATAACAGTCAGTACGTAGGCGGGGCGCTAGCTACAAGCAACGCTGACACTAGTGCGTCAGTGTTGCAACTATACCCATTGGTTCTCGTGGGTTTCGACCTTGGTCCGTGGTACGACTGGTCTGTGGGCAGCGCTTCGCCCCAAAATAAGGTTAGACCATAAAAATTACAATTTTTATAAACTATGAAGTCTGAACCATTGCTTGCTTCAATTTGAAATTTAGAAAAAAAATGGTGTAACTCACCCAAATTCCGGGATTTTCGTCATGGTTGCATTTACACGCTATGCCCTTTCAACGTTGTACGTATGGAGTCGCTTGCTAGCGATCGCAAATATGACACCGGAAGGTAATCAGAAAGGTCAGCTTGCGAGCGCCAGTGCGGTTTCATTAACACGCGCGCGCCAGTGAGTACACTCAGCAATGCCATATTTGGTGCGTGCTGCTCGAGATTCGGTCTGCTGCTTGACCTTTCCGATTACCTTCCGGTGTCATATTTGCGATCGCTAGCGAGCGACTCCATACGTACAACGTTGAAAGGGCATAGCGTGGAAATGCCACCATGACGAAAATCCCGGATTTGGGTGAGTTACACCGTTTTTTTTTTCTAAATTTCAATTGAAGCATGCAATCGTTCAGACTTCATAGTTTATAAAAACCCACGAGAACCAATGGGTATAGTTGCAACGCTGACGCTAGCGCGTCAGCGTTGCTTGTAGCTAGCGGGGCGCATGCTCAACTTGGGAGAATTTATGTGAGATTAAATGTGGGGTCCACACAGGAGATTCTCTCCCAAATGGGAGAACACTTTTCTACAAAGCCTTGTACTGGCTTAGGGGTACATTTGAATATGATCAATAGATTCCTTGGCTCAAATTACCGTAATTCACTGTCTACTTCAAAATTTCACTGTCTGCTGCCTGAGTTATTGACGATTTAATCATCTTCTTTAGTCTCCTGCATAGACTTACTTAGACCGATGTAATCCATCGTTTATTCGGGGGCTCCTCAATTTTAACAATATTGTCGGCCCCCTCCGAATGATAATGTCAATATTATTAAAAATGAGAAATCTCCGAATAATACAACTGATTACATCGATCTAAGACTTATGTACTGTACTTGGTATTGGGTGCCATTGAATTTGTAAGGATACCTTGAACATAATTTATGTTAATTACATGATAATGAAGGTTTTTGTCACAAGTGTTGACACCTTTGTAATCCTGAAACTGTGACTCAATTGTCAGTGTAAAAACATTACCAAATCATCCAAGAATTTATTATTCAGATTCAGATATCAGATTTGTGTACAATGTAAAACTCAGTTCCTGTGTAATTTGTAATTCATCTCAAAATTCCAAACTGAAGTTAATGATCATTTTACGTGAAAATTTGAAATTGTTATCCAACCAGGCAGTACCTCAATTAAGTTTGAAGTACATGGAAATCTGAATCTAGACTATTTAGATAAATTAACTATACATTGTTCCATTCCTCTGTACTTTTCAATCTGATAATTTTGTGGAAGTGATTGAGTTAAATTTGCCCATTTCTCAAACTGAATTCTTCCAAATGGGAGAGCACTCCCAATATAAACACAGACTGGCTAAAATATTCTCCCAAATGGGAGAGTACTCTCTCATTTGGGAGAAAATCTCCCAAGTTGAGTGTGTGACTATGCGCCCCTACTGATTATACAATTGTTGCTCCCAAAACTGGTAAAATTACAAATCAATGTCAAAAGACCTGACGACCTCACCTCATCATCATTTACTTGTAGAATAAAGAAAGAAAAACAGTTTGACTTATCAACATTGCATTGATTAATCTGATTTATGTCCAGATTGATGTATTAAAGTGCACTAGAAAGATTCAAAACATGCTTAACATCAGATCTAAATAGAAACACATGATAAACAGTGTAGCGTAATGTTACCTTTTTTACTTTGACATTGTTATTTAATAATTTACGAAGTAGAAGTGATTGAAATATCAATTATAAAAAAGGAGATGAGCAGAAATAAAAAGGAAGTGGTTGGGGATGAAAAAACTAGATCTAGACTCTATGTGTATTTTGATGTGGCCTTACAATTTTACATGTTGACATTCAGCTTTGGCAGCTGGCATGTTGAGCATTTCTGATATGTATATGACCTCGAAACAAAACAATCCCATCTTATTCTTATTACTAGCTGGCATGATTTGCGCCTTTATCCTACACAGTAACTTCTGCTCAATAAAGCTGGATAATAACTTTCTTGATAAATTTTTCTCCCAATATAGGTTAGTCAACAAACCAATCAAAATGGGGACAGTGTCACCGGACACACTTCAGAAATTGTGCCTTGGATACGTTGCACGGAATCTTCCGAAATTTTGTTCAGAGTACACCACTTTAGAAAGTGATCATTCTGAACCAAGACTCATTCTGAAGTCCTCAGAAATCAAACTTCACAGGGACTTAGCGGAACAGTTGATGCGAACACTCAGCGATACGCGGCGGCTAAACGATTCAACTCTGAGCTTATTTGGAAACCAAGGACTCATATCTGTTCGGAAAGCGTGTCTACGAAATGCCACCGTGTCTTCGAGGGGACTTCGTGCGCTATCAGGGCATCAACTCACTGAGCTTGATGCAGCTGGTGTCCGTAACGTGAATGTGAATGACATTATCGGTGCCTTAGGTGAATGGACACGACGGAACTTACGCTCACTAAATGTGAGCAACTGTACGTTCATGAACAATTCCAAATTCTGCATAGTGATTTCCCTTCCACAACTCAGGCTTTTACGTCATCTCAACGTTAGTTACACTGAATTTGGCAACCACTTAGGACTGGAATGGGTCGCGGAGGGATTGACGCACCTCGAAAGTATAGATATATCGGGTACGTTAGTCTACAATATCACCCCCCTGACGAGACTAAAGCACCTGAAGTCGTTATCAATGTACCAAACTCGAGTTTCAGAGAAAGACATACCGCCAGTTGTCACCCAGCTGTCTGAACTTAGGCATCTCGATATCTCGCAGGATGCACATCCAGTGCGCGACAACTCGCATGAAGCGGGTGTCAACGTACTTCTGACCGCAGACAACTCGCTGCCACATTTAATATCATTGGACATTTCAGGACGGGATAACATCCAGGACAGTGCACTCAAACATTTTGTGACGAGCAGACCGAAGCTTAGATTTCAAGGATTGACACTAACTCAGGGCGTTGGTAAAGACAGACAAACGGTGAAGGATATGTGTTCTGAGTACTATCTCATTGAGGACACGCACCCATGCTTCAACCCAGACTTAAAGGTAAAGTTGGTTAGATGGCTTTTAGTAAGTGTGTTTTATTTATCCAAGGAGGTTAAAGTTCTGGAATTTAAACACTTAAATTTTGTTGGAACGATGTTCGATGCTACCACTTGCAAATTCAGTAGGGGACATACACGTACTTGTACATGTATGATGTTTTGGAATATGGTAATGGTATCAATTTTACCATTTCGCCATTTTAGTATCCAAGTACATGTAAGTACCTGAGTGGAGATTTCATGTGACGAGTGAGTGGAGGGGGGGACGAAAAGCCAAGAGACAAAATAAAAATACCCTTGCGTGGGGTAAAAAATACCCTCAAGATACATTTTTTTGTTAGAAATTGGAAAGTGTGACTTTACAATCCTTTCCCCGCCCCGCGCAATACCTGTTTAAAGCCCAAGTTCGTTATTTTGGGGATTTTTATGTTATTTTGAAAGACTTTATGCCGCCAATGTCATAACCTGCAATAATAGATTCTGAAATGTCTTTAGTTCGTTTTTTCTAATTATTTAATGGAAAAATCTCGTGTGAAGACAACCCCAAAATTTTACATTATAAGACATCTTAACGGGTTAAAAAAAGGATTTAAAGTTACATGTGTTATACCTCATCTGAAAGAGCAGACGCAGCTCTTTCAGATGAGGTATTACTCATATAACATTTTTAACCCTTTGGATGGTGTATGTAAAATATGGTCAAAAATGTTGGGGGTCCCCCCGACATTTTTCATTAATTAATTAAAAAAAATCAAAGACAAAAAAAAGTTATATGAGTTATACCTTATCTGAAAGAGCCGAGTCTGCTCTTTCAGATGAGGTATAACACATGTAACTTTAAATCCTTTTTAACCCTTAAGATGCTATAATGTAAAATTTTGGGGGTGTTCACACGAGATTTTTCATTAAATAATTAAAAAAAACCTAAAGACATTCAGAATCTATTATTGCAGGGTTATGACTTTGGGGCATAAAGTTTTCAAATAACAAAAAATCCCCAAAACTAAACTTGGGCTTTAATAATCTCTTTCAATCATATTTATTTTTTGAATAGATTTGCAGATAACAAAAACAAAAAATGGTAACAAGATAGAAAATATATATATATTTTTTTTTACGTCGGAGGGGGGTGGGGAGCATTCCCCCCCAGAAAAAAAAATCAAGAGGGGGACACGTCAGTCACCCAACCTACCCCCCCCCCACCCCCGGGATCGCCACCCATGCAAGTAACATACAGTACATAACATGTAGTAATTCCCAACTAGCATTCTAAAAGAAGAATCATAGAAAAAAGAGCAAATAAGATTTCAGATTTGGAACATAAAATATAAAATCACTATTGAATACATACACTGTATTGTGTTCTTGTAAATAAACATATTACATTGTACACATACAGTGTATGTATGTCGCAAATTATAATGCATTCTAGTAAAAAAAAAGTAACCCATTCCATAGCCAGAAAATGGAGGAGCTAGTGAAAGAATACCATTTGTCGGTAGGGAAAGGGTCGTCCCCCCGTCCCATGTAAACAAAGATAACAAAAGTAAAGTGGTAAGTACCGTCAGTTTCAGTTGTTTAGGTATTATTGCTGTCAAGGTTTGCCAATGCCATATTCCCACTCGATATGTTAGATATTTACTGCAGATTGGTAGACAATAGAATTTGTGTTGAACTTTAGTTACTAGTCACTTTCAAATGAAGAATAGCTTTTATTCCCTGTACCTAATATCCAAAGACCGAGTGAGCGACATGCAGAAAGCAAATGAAGAAAAATTAATGCAATTTAGTTAGGCACACCTGGGACTATCAAAAAAAAGAATTCTTTTGGAAGAATGGAAGATACATGTAAATATTAAATTTACATGTATTTTGACAGAATTGATCGAAAAGGTGTCAAAATTGGCATTTTAATAGGCTAAATACTGTAGCTGTAAAGATTGAGTTTGGGATTTGCAATTATCAATACCAAACGGTAGTTTAGTACTTACAAATGGTGTGTTGAAAGTTTGAGATCCATAAGTCTTGAATTTGTTGTTCTATGAGAAAAACTAATAATGATATGCTACCAGAATATTGTTCTTTCCGCGAGTTTAAATTTTGCTCAAATTGGGAATCATGGTTATGTGTACATTCGCATGACCAGCGGAGCACATTGATTGGTTAAATGCCTAAACTCCGCGCAACCTTCGGCTAACGGCTGATTGGACAATTTTGGAACGGTTGGCACGTTAACGTCATTGTAAATTTTGAAGTTGAAATGTCCAGATTTTCACCAAAACTATGTATTCTACCCAAAGGTTCTATGAGTATGATGGGTGTTTAATCTTCACATTGTGAACGATTTGAGCTGATTTCATTCATTTTGCCGTTTTCTGATGTGCAAATCTTGTACTCTGTCTTTAATTACATGTACAAGTTTCCCTTTACCACATTTAGGTGTCGGGACATGCTACGGAAGGCCAGGTACTAGAAGCGTTGCACCGATACACGGATCGTGCCAACTACGTTCACAAGCTGCTCTGCTGCCTTTTCAACATGACGCAAACCTTGGATAAACCTCGTCCTGATATCGTCAAGGTACATATTCAATTTATGATTTTGTTGTTGAAAGTGTTGTGTTTGTTGTTTTTTTTGTGTGGGTGTTTGCATTCTTAGGCAGAAAGCTCTAGATTCTTGTCAGTTTTCCCTGTAAATCCAACAAGGAAATTCAAATGTTAGTTTCCGTTAAAGAGGATCTAGAGTACTGGGTGATGATGGAAAATCTTTTGTCAACATTCCACAATTCATTTGTTTCCAGGTGAATTACAATGTTGGACTAATTCACTTCATATGTACATGTAATTACAGTAATAAATAGTTGTAGGCAGATTGAACAGGAGAAGTTTCCACCAAAATACCCCTCAGTTGCAATGTTAACAATTAACATTGTCCCACATATTGATTTCTGTCTTAGCACTTTGTCAGCAGAGAATTTGTCAAAAACAAAATGTTCTGTTGTTTTCAACTACTCTGTCCTGTACTTTACATGTAGTGTCATTTTCAGAATACCATCTGTTCACAGAAGGTTTGAAAATAGCTGATATTAAATTTATGTTGTTCTGCAAGTACTCATTCTTACTTACAATGTATGTTGGTTGATGTATGTATGGCATGACATACAGGGCAAAAAAAAAAAATATTTTCAGGGCTGTTGCTAGTATGTTATACATTGAACCCTATGAGGAAAATTGAGGGCTGTTTTGTGATTTTAATGGGCTATTTTGTTAATTTTGGGGGCTAAATCCCCCTCAGTCTCTGTGTATTTCCTATGCTGATGACATAGATCCGGCATTGTTTTCATTGTTGATCTGTAAAAATTGGTGAACATGGCAAGGAACAAGTGAATGGAACTATGCGACGTAGGAAAAGGATATACTCTTTTTTTTTGCAAATCCAGTTTGACATTCTTGTGAAAACAAATGATTATCATACAATCAAGTACATTTTATTGTATAGGTAGAAATCATGAATTCCCCACAAAGTGGAGTGAGTCACTTAAAGCAAACTTTTTCTAGAGTGTCACATATTGATTTGTCAAAACATGCAGTAGCAGCACGCAGTAGAGAATGAATTGTTGCGACAGACGATTATAAACTTCCCCTTACATGGTACATACATCATACATGTAATGTACAGTACATGTATGCATGCATGGCTGAACAAAGTCTAAACTGCTGACACATGACAATAATTTATGTACTTTACTCTGTCTTGCCAAGGAGCTATTACACACAGGAGTCACAACTTTGACATTGCTTTTACTGGATGTTCGAAGCCGCCACTTGAAAATATGTTGCGTGTGCGCTGAACTAGATTTGCCTTGCAGGTGGCCAGACAAAAACATTCTGGTTGACTGTATAATTACCAGTCACTTTCAAAGGAGGGAATGTTTTTATAATGCTAATTACTTTTTGCTGTACCCAATAATGAAAGAATGAGTGAACACACAATCTTCAGGCTTGAGGGATATGCAAATAGAAAATAGGCAAAAATCATGAAATATGAAAATTACTCAAACTGGGCACGCCTGGGCACTAATTGGATGTTGTTTATCAAAGAGATCTACATTTGAAATTAATTCTCCAAAATCTATTTGTCGGAATTGATGGGAAAAGTGTCAAAACTGACATAAAAGAAGGGTATGATTTCCAACATTTTCCACAAAATACGACTTTGATTCAAGTTGGGAGACAAAATTTCTCATGCCATTTGTTTTCAATAGTTATGTTTACCTATAGGGCAAAAAATCATACTAATTAACCGGGAAACAAGTGAAATTTTCGCAAAATGTTATCAAATGTCCAAACTCATCTTCAGCTCTTCCTATGAAGCAGCTTGGAACACCCAACATCAACGAACGCTCCTGAAAATTCTTTTGTACATCCGTAGAAATCCAACAGCTGTTTGAATTCATTATCGTTAGTTGTGACTCCAGTCTCGCATACCTCCTTGGTCTTGCATGTACATGTATATAGGCCACATATATGTACATGATGTAGGCCTACCTCATGTATTGTTGATATTGCTTGTCCATGAGAAATAGACAGTGTTTATTACTGTATGTACATGTACTGTATGCCATAAGATTACTGTTTAACAATTCATAACGAGCAAATTTTGTGGCATTAAACCATTTAGGATTTAGGTTGGGGGGGGATGGAGAAAGTAAATCCCCAGACGTACATAATCTTTGCATTTCAGAGCAAGATTTATTAAGCAAAAGCTGTAGGGCAGATTTGTCCAAAGCTTAACAATGATAAAATCAGTTATTAGAACTCAAGTAGATCGCAATAGCCTGCAGTGTACTTTTACAGGTACAGGTAAAGTACATGTATGTGCACGTATGCTGCACAGAATCTTTTTACTTTAATTACATGTTTACATGTTTAATAAACAAAGCAGAGTATACATTGGCCTAAACTCTCAATGTAATCCCTATCGCATGAACGCATGTCTGATAACATCACCATGATTCAGACCATGATTTCAATCGTGGCATGAATCTTGATGGTGGGAACACCCCTAAAGGGACCGTAAAGTCGCAAGTCGTGGGTGTTTGGACCTGGCCCGACTCGGGTATTCGGGAATGCCCGTATACTTTCGGAAAACGAGCGCGCACGAATTGTGTGCAATTCCCTATGCAGCACGTATTCACCCGAAGAAAGGCGAACTAAGCCCAACTGACCCTCATCGGCAGTTCTGTTCGCAGCTCCACGATTGTTGTTACACACCACTGAAGTCTACACTACGTAAAATAGAGTTGAGTGTTACGCACTGGCTTGCAATAGGGGCAAGCGTAAGGTAAATAAACATACATGGATTACGAGCGGCGCGTCCCTTTAAATGTATGAGAATTCAGAATCTTGGAAGCAACTAACTTGCAGGCATGAACCATTCAATTGTTTGCTTCTAATTAGTCTTTCTCCTTTTATATGTCCATTTTTTTGGGGGGGGGGGGGCCGGGGTTCATACAGTTCGTCACACATGTATTGCTGGTTCAAACTGTGCCTGTAATGATTGCTCTTACAAGTTAAAACAAAAAGTTTCTTGATCAGTATTAGCAGTGGCAGTGTATATTTTTCCTACTGTATTACATATGTACATTGAAATTGTGACACTTTTGTACTATTACATGTACAGTGTTGTGACAAAAAATAATGTGCAAGTCAAAAGCCGCCCTCTTTGTAATGATAAAAACATTTTTGTGACATAATGCTACGTCACCATCAAGGGCAGTAGTCTTAGCTTTCAAATGCCATTTGTTGCTGTTCAGTTTGCTTGTTTTTAAATTCTGAGATATGTTCAGTTAACAACGAAAATTAAAATCACAAATGTGCCACTTTTACTACACTCAATGATAGCATCAGGCCCTCTTTCGTAAAAGTGACATACATGTAATTGTGATTCCACCCTTTTGTTGTTTACAAGATATTCAAGATCAAAACAAGCATTTAAACAGAACAAACAGCCATTTGCAATGCTTAAGACTTTACCCTTGATGTTGACGCAAACGTGTCTCAGCAGTACATTCTAATTGTCAAAGATGGCGCTTTTCACTTGTACACTTTTTTGAGAAGTGCTGCATCATGTCTCGAAAACTGTGCAGGTAAAAAGTGCCCTCTTTGGCAATTAGAAAATACTCTTGTGGCATGATGTTTACGTCAACATGAAAGTAAAAGTGGCACAATTGTGATTTCATCCTTTCTTATTTAAATAATCTCAAGAATAAAACAAGCAAATTGAACAAAACTAAGGCTATTTGAAAGCTGAGACTATGGTCTTGACGTTGATGTAAGCATAATGTCACAAGAGTATTGTCTAATTGCCAAAGAGGGCGGTTTTCGCTTGCACAATTTTTTTTTAGACACACTATACATGTAAAACTCTGATAAAAATCTTCAAATATTGAGAAGTACTGAGAAAATTGTGTAGCTACATGTATATGCCATCTTGAATACAGATATTTTCATGACTTTGTTTAAAGATGATTAATTAGCGAGAATTATTTCTGTGATTTTGATTGTGTGTGTTTTTAGAGGTGTACAGGTATCTAGGATGTAAATATGCTTGGTTTTTAACAGTCATGAAAATGTGAAATTCATGGATGAAAATGGAAATCCAGGTTTTGGTATGTTCATGTACAGTGTATCATAAACATGCATAATAATGTCATTATTTTGTTTGTAATAATGTCAAGCCCAATATATGCACTATAACATGTAGCCTACTGCAGATTGTATAGTATACCGTACACTGTACATTCTACATTATCGAAATTTACATGTACATGTACATGTACAATGTTATTGGCAGAGATTTTTTTACATGAAAACTACATGACACTGTAGCCTACATGTACATTGTAACAGCTAAGGCTATACAAGGGCACCACAAACAAAACATTTTGCCAGCCAAGCAGTTGGAACATATCATTACATTGATAGAAATACAATAGAAAATAACCAACTGACCTTTGAACATGACATGTACATGTAGAACTACAGAGTACTATGAGCCCTTTATTTGTTTTCATAAAGTAATAAAGTGGGTTGAATGGTTGATATTACATGTATGAAATACATACATGTGTACATCACGGACAAAATTCATTTTTTTGGGGGGGGGGGTGGGGGGCACTACTTTTCCTGTTTCAGTGCTTTCCAAATACTCTTTTGTATTGAACCCTACAGTGTATGGCAATTTCCGGGGGCTCTTTTGCAAATTTCGGGGGCTTGTTTGCTATTTCGGGGGCTATATCGCCCCATGCTCTTGTGTATTTTTTTCCCTGGTGTACATGATCCATGTTGGGTGTAAAATTTATTACAAATTTTGAAGTCTCTCCACACTCCCTGCTTTTTTAAAATTTATTTGTTTACTTGATTTTTCCTTTATAGTTTTCTCACAACTTCCTTAAAAGTCATAGAAAAACACCTACAATTATGTACATCTGTCGTCTGTGTACCCCTTTTCTCCTTTCCCTTTTGTATTTATTATATTATTAATTATTATTATGTATTATTATTATTATTATCATTATTATTATTATTATTATTATTATTATTATTATTGTTGTTACTAAAGATATCAATGTATTCGTACTTTGCCCAATTTTTTTCCAAACTTTCACCAGTGTGTTGATTTGTCTGACTCTGATTTTTCTGCTTGTATTCAAAGCAACTTGCTAGTCATCTTGGAATTCCTCTGTGAAAGCAAGAACTCAATGCTATCTTTAACCAGGGCTCGACACTAGCGGTGGCCCAGTGGCCCGGGGCCACCAAAACTGAATGTCGGGCCACCACAATTCCAAAATATGGAGGTTTTGGTGGCCCAATCGGGCAACTAAAAATTTCAAAGTGTCAATGTGATTTTTGTGATAAAAATTAATGGATTACCTTGCGCGCCAATTTTCCTAAAATCGGCGAGGAAAGATCGGCGCCGCACTGCTCATAACAACACGGAGAACGCAGCAGCTCGCAGCTACAAAATCGCCTAGCTCCGTCGGAAAATTATCGGGAGCGATTTTCAAATGATTAATCTAAAAAATCGCCTCCGCGAAATTTACAGCTAAATATATTCTAATTGCCAGCAGTTATCGCCTCGAATTTCCTTTAAAAAATACCAAATCAATAAAAGAAATAAATGGTCATTTTTGCGGAGCAAAGGCTAGCTAAAAATCTGGCAATTTCTTGCTAGTTATGTGAATTTCCAAAGACGCAAAATTAGCAGGCCTGCCTGGATGATGGGAAGCAAAGTCGGACTATTTAGAGGCAGTGCACTCAGGGAGAGAAAGCTTGCATCAAGAAAAGAAAATGAAGATCACCAAAATTCTCGCAAGAACTTTACAAATATTGGAAATAATTCAATAAAGAATTACTGCAGAGAAGGTGAGCAGAATGTTCAAAATGACATTTTTCAAAGTTCTACAAGTTGCAAAGATAATCGGCAAATTCACGTCAGTTAGCTTCTAAGTGAATGCTTAGTCCCACATGCTTTCAATGGTGTGGTAAAAATCGGATTTCAAGCTCTAACTTACGATTTTGGTGGTAAATTTCTGCACTTGAAAGTGATAAATTCAACCACAAATATGTCACAGGAGTGTAAGAAATTATGTTTCTGAAATTCTAACCTGATTTTTGGGGGGCGTTAGGTCAAAAAGTGAGGAATTTGGAGCAGCTGGAAACAGCCTCAATAGGCTACTTAGCCACTGAAATCTAGCCTTGTCTGGCTGCCCAGAGAATGGCCAGACATGGTGTCCTGTTCACTGGCTTGCCTGGCGGTCTGGCCTAGCTTTGGTTATTGTTTTTCTAATGTTCCCTTTTATGAAGTACTTTGTTAATTCAAATTTTCAAGTTTTAGAAGGAGTGTTTCTTGTCAGAAAATCATCTCAAATGATTTTGGATAAGAACCATGTAATAATTAAAGCAAATTTTGGGAATGAAATAAACACTGAAATGTTACTTTATTTTGTTTGTTTTCACTTTTTATTTTCCAACATTTTTCGTAAGGTTTATAAAAAAATTGTGTGCATTCACATATGAGGGATACATTTTGGGATACCTCGTGAAGTATTTATTGATATTATAGTCCTACTGTTGCTGAATCCTTAACATGATATGAGTTATACAAATTCAAACATTGGTATTGAACACAATTGATACCAAGTGAATGAACATACATCACGCACACACACATAGAGTATTATTTTTTCAGGCAAGCAAAACTTTTAATGATGAACTGACATACATTGTGTTTGTGTTTTTTTCATTTATCTATTACACTGTACACATGCAAGAAAAAAAAAAGATTCTCACAAAACTTGTTAGGAGAATCCATCATTCCCAATCATGAAATATTTGCGAGAATCTACGATTCTCAAGGGATTCCTTTGCGAGAATCTGAAAAGATTCCCGCCGTCTGGCACAAATTTTTAAGCCTGAGAGCCTATTTTTCTACTAAAATATCATGCAAGAGTAAATGTACAAATTTTTTATGTTTTTCTTTGTTATTTTTGGGGGCCACCAAATTTCAATTTCGGGCCACCAAAAGTTGAATTTTAAGGATTTTAGTGGCCCGACCGGGCCACTAAAAAAAAAGTTAGTGTGGAGCCCTGCTTTAACCCTGTTTCAGAGACAGTGATTTTCCATTTCAAAAAGTGGTCTTTTCCATTTCTGAAAACCTGTACTTTCCATTTCAACTTGATCTAAAAATGGAAATTCCATTTTGTCATAGAAAATGTACACAGCAAAAGCATGAATTCCATTTTGCAAAGGTAAATTCCATGAATTTTCACATGAGGGCCTGTTTC
>JZLH01S0126268.1:10069-22650 GCA_001188425.1 Eucidaris tribuloides
AGAGGGGTGCCTGGGAGGGGATAGGGGGGAGGGGGGGGTGGGTCGGGGCGAAGGGGAGGGGGGAGGATGACACTGGGGTCCGGAGCTGCGACCTTACTTTGCCTATATCTTTCAGTGCAGCACATGTAGTAGATACATGTTGTGTTAGGGAGTTCGGTGAAATCCCTTTATACACAATCATATCTGCTAGACGACAAAAATTTCCATTGAACTGTGTACAAAATCAGAGAACTGGTCACTTTTTTCGTTGTTTTTGTCAGATTGAAAATGAAGGAAGGCAAAAAACCTATAGAAAAGTGGTACCACCTGAAAGCTTGGAAGTGTGGGGAGTTATTTTCCACTAATTTAGTTATGAAAATGCTAGTCTTTGGCACTAAGCTGCGATTTGTTGACAGAATATTTTGTTGTTGAAAAGAAAGAAAATAATTATAAGTCAGTTTATGTAAATCTATAATGACAATAATTTGGCCTGCTATGGAATTTCTGCTATTCTTCAAGGCTCCAATGGTACCAAAACTTGTTGTGTTTCTAAAAAAAAATTAAAAAAGTCACCGACCTCCCTAGTTATGTAGGAGGTGTGTCATGGACATCAATCAAACAATCCTGGGAGAGGGGCAGTCACCCGCATCAATGATAAATATTGGTGTGCCCCTCCCCCCTTTAAATAATCATGACAACTTGAACAAAATCAGTGACATGCAATAATGCAGAATATATGTTTAAAAATCCAGTGCTAGCCCCATACGAACAACATAAAAATACTGCTAAACAACACACTCTCAAATTTTGCATTTTGTGTGCAAAAGCACGAACAAATAAATTTGACGACCTTTCTTACTTTTGCCACCCCCGCCCCCACCCCCACCATCCGAAAAGGGGATTGATCCCCTGGTATTATTAGTCTCAATTCAGATCCTGTGACATTTTCTCTCCCATCTTGAGTAGGCAGGATACTCAAATGAGTCCAAAGCAGTTTGACTGAGGATAGTACATGTAGTTTCCTTATGTATCGAATGTAGGATGGTTCTAAACACACTGGAAGAAGACTACGAGACTGGTACGTCAAACCTGTCTTAAGCGGCCAACTCTAATAGCAAGCCAACCTGTTCTATAGTGGCCGACTAAAATGATTCCGCAGAGACAATCATGTGTTAAAGAACCTGTCTGTAGCAGCCACCTGCCTATGAAAGGCCACAGTGTTTTGTTTCCTGGTGAGGGGCCACTATAGATAGTTTCAACCATATTTGTTCCTGTTGACAGTTGTTCGCGGTGATAACAGCATTGTCCAGAAAAAAATGCCCCTCTTATAGACCACAGAATAAATTACCAAATCCAAGTGTTTATACTCAATTAAGTTCACATAATTCAGAAAGCCCACTTAATTTTGTAATTCGTGTGAAAATTTCAAAGGTCTCCGCTTCATTGGTTTGAATACGGCAGGGTCTGATGTGAGACGTATGCTTTCCAGCCATTCCCAAGTTTGATAAAAAGAAAGGCACATCGCAGATTAATTCCATGTCTTTACTTAAAAATTATCGCAACTACTGTTCAGTCACTTTTTTTAAAATGTAATAACTAATCAAAAGTCTGTTCACTTGGTTTGTTGCTTTTAAGAGTTGTTTTGGGCCGACTTCCATTAGGTTGTACAGTATTCAAAATAGGCTGTATAGTTGATGGGGTTAGTGTTATATATGGTAAATGACATTGATTGGGTAGTCCTCAACTTGGGCTGAACTTGAAAAAAAACTTAAAACTCTAGATAATCAATGTAATACTATGCAATAGGATTCTCTCTGTGAAAAATCTTGTAGTCACACATTGACTTTGTTTTCATTCTAAAATAAACAATTGTCAATGTATCTCTCTAGTAGCAGGGAAACATGCTGTGTTGGTCTACTCTTATGGGTGCTTATTTATCGTGACCTATGATAAAATTGAAAATACACCTATTGTTATGCTTGATTCTCCTTAGTAACAATTATAGACAAATTCTTTCCAGGTGGGATATCCACTCCTGCTATGTAAAGTTGGTTAGTATTATCAACTCATTTGGTTTCTTGAGGGCTATTTAGTGTTTTCAATAAATGTCACTGAACTCTTTTAAGTGTTGTATCGGCTTAGTGTAGCAATAGTAGTGGTAGCTACAATACATGTTACCATGTAGGTATGTTTATATTCCTTTTACACCTCCGTGAATTCAGAGGGGAAACCTCAACAGGAAATTGGATATAGCTTGTCCATAACTATGGCTACGCAGGTGTTGACTTTGCAATTTTGTAATGCATTTAAAGGGCTGGGACAGAATAATAATATGCTCTCAAACCAAACTGGTTGAAAGATATATTTGTGTGATACACGCAGGACTGGAAGTGTATAAACACTTGGTCGGAAGGATTTTTCTTGAATTATTTCCAAATCAAGCATGAACATTCTAGCATTTGTTTCTGCTTGAGCCCCAATAAAAATACATTCCAAGAACCGTACACAATAGATTTGTCTGTTACAAGGCAACAGAATGGAATTATTTAGATATGATCAACTTTTGACTACCAAATTTTACAGTAGAGATCCTTGTTATGTCTACTTTGATGCCAGAATAAGTTTCACCCAAATGAAGACTACCGTACCCCCAATCATGTCATTTACATTGTAACCTTTAACTTTCTTTAGTTTTGATCTTGTGCTTGCATGCAGGATGTTTTGTTGTATATTTACGTGAAGAATCTTGTTGAATGCTGCAAGTTGTGTTGTTGTAACAGATAGTCAAGTTTCAGACCTTGGATGTAGCTTCCACATAATTTAGGAATTAGTAAGTCGCAAGACCATCAAATTGTAGGCAAAACATTTCTTGACAAATTGTCCAAATGCACCGTGGTGTAAATTTTTACGCTGTTGTAACCTTTGATAAGAGGTATTCAGTTTTCATCGAGATCACACATGAATCACGGTCTGCGCTTGTCAGACTACATAACGTGGTATAGAAAATTTGAATCCAGTTGAGCGATCGATTGCTATCAGTATTGTTACATGATGCATTGTGTTTTGAATTTTGGCTGTTGAATGATTTTCATGAAAACATGACTTTTTAAGGCTCTGAGGGTTTGTTGAGGGGTCATGATTTATTGAATCTTTACATTATACATCGTAAAGAATTTTAGTTTTATTTATTTTGTCAATAAGTTCATTTCCTTGTGGGGAAGGGGGGGTACAAATCATGATTTATGTGAATCTGTACATTATAAGCAAATTGATTTTCAGCTTTATTATTTGGTCAATAAGTTCATTTTTTTGCCGGGGGGGGGGGGGGGGAGGGGTGGGGGGGGGGGGGGGGGGGGGGCGCGAAAATCATGTGATTATGTGAATTCTGTACATTATAAATTATTTTATTAGCGTATTATTGGTCATAAGTTTATGGGGAGGTTGTAAAACATGTGACTAGGTTTACTTTCCTATTGTTTTCATTCTATAACCCCTTTTACCACTTACATGTTTGAACATGGGAGTGCTGCTTGGGTTGTGGATTGTTAAAAAAAGAGTGATTTAAAATTCGAAAAATTAAAACGTGATTTTTTTTTTTATACGAATATGTAAACAATAATTGCTAATCCTCTGTTATTTCATTTGTGTTTTGTAGCAGGCCTGTTGTATATACCTCAACCAAACAACAACTTGGGGAAGGTGTCGCATGTGTCGTGTTTTAAGTGAGATGGTGGATTGAGCGCGCTGAGATGCCGATGGAGACCATTTTTCACTGCGGGGCGGACCCAGCAACAGGTAAGCAATGCCCCTCCCCCGTCCCCCCCAAATCGAGAATAATTGTATTGTAACACCGTATGCTTTTTATTATGTATAACCGTGAAATGGAATTGTAATTGAATCTGAAGTAAAAAGTCAGAAACAAGCAAATATTCTCCTAACTTCTGAGAAGGTTTAGCCTGTTCATCTTTGTATATTGAAGTAACTTTATGCCTGATCTTCCCACACATCCATTGACACCCTCGGTGACTGCCAAATAAATGCTACTTTGGTTTGGGCGCCAGGGCTGCCACTCCAAAATTTTATAATATTCCCTACGCACGCAATGCGTATTATCCCCTACAACGCCCCATAGGCCAATTTTTCCCTACAGACACTATGTTTCCCTTCAAAAATGCACTTTCCCATACGAAGGTAGTTTTTCGCCTACAAAAATAACCTTAGGAAATGCAAGAGATTTATTTTGATTGAGAAGCGTTGACATTGTATCACGTCTATACTCGCCGGCAATGTGTGCATTACGTTTTCATTAATTATACGAAATACTGACCAAAACTTTGAAAATGATTTTACCCAATGATGTCCACGAGACGAATATATGGGAGTTCTTAGAAACTCTTTTTGTGATTTAAGAATTATTTTTTTAGAAAATTGTCAAAGCACCTACAAATCGATCAAAACTCTCTACGGTTAGCTAAAATCTTAACGGTAGGCGATTGTTCCCCTACAAGTGGCAGCCGTTTCAATCAATTCATAAGGTTTTATTAAAAATCAGACATGTCAGCCATGAGCTGAGTTTGCGTATGATTATACCATGTTGTTCAACGTAAGAAATACTTAGTACATGTCGAAAAAAAAAAAATGATATATATTATATATAAAAATCATGAGTATTTGGGTAGTCACTGCAATATTTAAATTGAGTAAACAATGTTTCCCTTGTTCAGTGGCTGGTGCCCCCTCAGGCAAGCAATAATGGTACTATTGCATTAACCTCGGGGGCCCCCCGTCTGCCGATACTTTTAACAGGAGCCTTGTCTGGCAGTATATATTCCATAAGTATTTACGCTTTCTGCACAATACTGAATTTTTTCCGTACTCAATTTTTTTCACAGCTCCAGAAAGAACGCCCTCTGACGTTATGTCAGTGACAGGATGCCTAAGATGCTGTAAGTGGCACATGACTGACAAAAGTCTCGCTGATTTCAGTGTTGAGCCAGAGACCGTGTAGCCAACGGCCACGAGTCAGACTGGCCAAGCCTCAGGCGCCAAGGCCTGACTGAATGCAGTGCCAAAGGCGACCAAGTACAAAAACTTGCAAAGAAACAACAAGCATTATAATGGCACTCGTAAGATAACTAAAACACGAATAAACTGAACAGGATGCCAGTAAAAATTGTTGGCTTTGGCATTTAAATAACCCAAAATATAAGCGGATTTCGATCTTCGATTTTGGAACTTAAAACCGAAATGAATTCAAGCTCTCAACTCTTGTTATCAATGTAGTAGGAACTGTCCAATACACTATAGTGTGGTGTGTGTAGTGTTGTGTGTGTGTGTGTGTGTGTGTGTGTGTGTGTGTGTGTGTGTGTTGTGTTGTGTGTGTGTTGTGTGTGTGTGTGTGTGGGTGGGGGGTGTGTGTGTGTGTGTGTGTGTGTGTGTGTGTGTGTGTGATGTGTGTGCTGTGTGTGTGTGTGGTGTGTGTGTGTGTGTGTGCTGTGTGTGTGGTGTGTGAGTCTTCCTTAATTTTAGTGGATCAGTGAAATTGAGACAATGTATAACAGGAAATGTAAGCAGCGAACGTAAATGCCAGCATGTGGCACTTTTTGGAATTTCTTTTTTTTTTTTTTTGTTCTTCTTTAATTTGACATTAACAATAGACGCTGTTTCAAATGAGATAAAGCTCATGAACTGGCTGGTGTGATAAAGGTATTCACACCAACCTAAACTAATCTACAGTGTATGTCCCCTTTTTTTCCTGATCGTCATCAAAGCAGCTATAGTCATGCGTATTGGAGTCTCTATGCCTTAAGCACAAATTTAGCTTGGAGATTTTTTAATTTTTGTATTTAAAAGCTTTTATACGCAAAAGGTCATTATGACACCAACTTGATTCTGAAATGTCTTTCGTTTTTTTTTGTAATCAATTAATGAAACATCCTCAGGGGGGGGGGGTACTGGGACCCCACAAGATTTTCAACTAAGTATATTTTAGCATTATAGCATCCAAGGGAGCATTAATAAGGTGTTAAGGTTATCTGCGAATTATACCTCATCACAAAGATCAGGTCTTGATCTTTCTGATGAGGTATAATTCAGATAACCTCAACACCTTATAAACGCTTTGTATGCTATAATGTAAAATAAAGTCGAAAATCTCAGGGGGTCTCCCCCACCATCCACCCCCCCCCCCCCCGAAGATTTGTCATTAATTAATTACAAAAAACAAGAGACACTCAGAATCTGTTATTGGTGTCATATGACCTTTGGGCATAAAGCTTTCAAATAAAAAAAAATCACCAAAACTAAACTTGCGCTTTAATATCATACTTATTTTTAATTTCCACATTTCAAATGGATAAAAGCACATGTAGGTACAGTATATACATGTAGATTCATTAACAAAGTCAGTATCACTATACATAAAATGCATTTATGTAATATTGATAATAAAATATGTAGTGCAATATTAATAAGAAATATCTGTCTTGGTAGAGTGCAATGTGCAAACAAGCCAAGTGAGGCATGGTAGCTCAGTAATACTCAATGAAAGATGAGTGCTGGACTGCATGCAAAGTCCTTACTGTATGTTCATTGAGTAGCAAGGTCCAGGTATATATATAGTTTTTTAACATAGTCAAGCGAGGACTGCTACTCAGTTCATTTCGATGATTTCTCAATAGTTTTTGTACTTCCTGAAGTTTTGGGATGTTGGCTCTTCATAATTGTCTGCTGTTTTACACAAATTTTACCGTTGACTTTTTTGAGGGAGCAACGAAGGAAAATAATTGCGTGATAAAGTGTTAAATTTGCCCTGCTCAGAGGTCTGATAGGGTTGATATTTTTTTTTTCCATCTCTTTTTGCATCAGACGTTTGACCGCTACAGGGCCTCCAAGATGGTGATGGATTGCCTGTTTGTCTTTGATGACCCGTCCATGACGCGGATGTCCGTGGCGATCTGCTCTATCTTGGCTGCCAAGATTTCTACCGTCCAGACCACCATGCTGGGAACCAAACGAAACATGCAGGTATGGCGACCACCATCAGTCCACATGACTGAAACACGGAGAGTATTCTAATTCTCCATATCGCATATACCCGATATTCAACGATAGCAGATACTGTATATCAACATCCTGGACGTTTTGCAGTCTTGCTAACTTCCGTTCCGACTCAGAACAGAGATGGCGATGTTGATTTGATACAGCCAATCGGGGTCAGTTGTATTACCCCTTTTTCTTTCTTTTTGTGTGGTTGAAGTAGCTCTGCCCTTCTTATGAGAAAGGTTCCTTGCCAACACACATGAATGAAACTCTGACTTCATCTCAAAAGTAAAAAATGAAGGTAGAATAATGCGATCGTAAAATCATGAAAACAACAGAGGTTTTTAAATACCGCATCTTCCAACACGCATAAATGAGATATCAGATGTGAACGAGTTGGCAAGTCACACAAGAGAATAGCAGTTATCTGCGATATGGAGAATTACAGAGTGAGAGCTAGCTACTGCTCATTTCACCCCAGCCAGCCCAAAAAATTTTATCCCTCAGAGTTACTTAGACTATCGCTCTGATTGAACACAAGTTTGTCAGGACCCCACCGGTTCGATTAGTTCCATAAGACCCCTCCCCCCCCCCACCCCACCCCTTCCCCCATTGAAAGAAACACAAATCATCTCTAGGCAGGTTGAACTTACTCCAGGACCACATTTTGGCAGAAGATAATACTATGGGTGCATATTACTAAAATATGGAGAGTGACATATTCCATTTGTTCAATTGGTTTTCACATTTCTGTCATTTCAACTTTACTATAAATATTACATTAAAAACACAGAATTTCAATTATTGCCAAATAACAACTAGGAGAAAATGGAATAAAACAATTCTTGATTTCATTAAAATGGACTTTGAGATTTAAGAAAATGTAAAACTCGAGTCTTTCACCCTAAAGTTTTAAAGCCCAAGTTTAGTTTTGGAGATTTTTTTATTATTGTAAAGCTTATCCCCAACTGATCATAACCCTGCGAATAATAGATTCTGATTCTTTATTTTTTTTTAAATAATATTAATAAAATCCCGAGGTGGGGGGTGGGGGGGGCGGACCGCTATATTTTGACTGAATAGAGCATGATCTGCTCTTTCAATGCAGGGTATTACTCGTATAACCTTAACGCCTTATTAACCCTTTGGATGCTATATTGTAAAATATAATCCAAAAATCCTCGGGGGGTTCCCCCCCCCCCCCCCCCCGACGACTTTTTGATTAATTAATTGAAAAAAAAAACTAAAGACATTCAGAATCTATTATTGCAGGGTTATGACTTTGGGGCATGAAGCTTTCAAATTAAAAAAATCCCCAAAACTAAACTTGGGCTTTAAAGATGGGTGGAAAATATTGAGCTTAAAGGTAAATGACAAGATTGGGAACACTTGAAAATGTCTGAAGAACCAAGTGAGTTGAAATATATACCAAAATATACACCAGCTGGAGTGGATCTCCCAGCTGGAAGGATTTGTCCTGGAATTTGTTTACTTAAGGAGAATCAAGCATGAACATACTAGTATTAAATTTCTCTCTGGCCCCGATATAAATGGTTCCCATAGGAAGCTACACAACAGATCTGCCTGCCACAATGGACATTAGTGGTAATTCTTTTAGAATGAGTCAACGTTTCACCACAAGATTTTCAAAGCTGAATCCTTGCATAGTTAATTTGATTCTAGAATAGTTTCACCCCAAGTTGACGACAACTACCAATCATGGTATTTACCTTTAATTGTGATACAAATTGGCTAGCCTAGAACAGTGAGACTTGCCTTACATATAACTTTGATTTTCAGATGACTTATTACAGTTGTTACTTTGTCACTACAACATTTAGTAAATCAGAAATGTAAAAAAAAATAAATAAATTGTGGTAACACAGTCTCAATTACAAACTTTCAAGATTGGGTATGTCAAAATTTTCAGAATTCACTGAGTCCACATAATGAAGTTGTCTTTGGAATATCTTACATAAACATGTTTGTCAAAGGTTTATTTTCCAAAAGTATATTCTCGGGAAGTAAACTTCTGGTTACAGCACAGAAAGCTATATCCATATACAAGTCTCGGATCGTATCACAATCTTTCTTATAATCTCGCAAATATGAAAGTTATTTTCCGACTCGGTTGAATTCCCCTCCCTTTCCTGGCAAGAGTTTTGAGTCCATTCCTTGTTGTCCGGTTGCACAAACATTTCTTTCACTAAGAAAGTCTTTTAATTAAACACTACACAGGCATTCTCCAAAATTGGTCATCAGGTTGATCCATGTTTGCACGGGTATGAAGAGGTATTAATATTGTAAATTAGACGAGGTTCGAAATGATGGGTGCATGCGAAGCATACAGCAAAGCATGCAGCAAAGCAAACCCACGATATACAATTTACCAGAACTAGAAGTATACATCCCAATAACGAAGTGTCTGATATTGATATCACTTGATATCGGCTATATTCCATAGAATTATGTTATTCATCTAATGAATAATAAAAAAATACATCACTTTTACTCCAGAAATTGTTGCAAATCGTAAGGCAGAAGGCGGACATTCGCTCCGTCGACATCACACTGAAATTCACCTTGAGTGCCCTGTGGAATCTGACCGACGAGTCTCCCGCAACCTGTGCCATCTTCTACAATGAGGGCGGTCTAAATCTCTTCATTGACATCTTGGAGGTAACTATTTGTATATGCAGTAATGTTGAAGTAGGATTGGGAAAAAAAAAATTTGTGTGTGAGTGTGTTTTCATGTTTGGTGTAGCTATGTGATGATTAAGCCTGGGACCCAGCAGCAAAGCCCCGATGGGACCCAGCCCAAAAAATTTGATTTCATTCATTTCATTTTATTTTATTTAAGCACGGTACCTGCATCATCCACAGGCTGATCTTCAGCAGGTCCGTGCCCCTGATTAAAAACATTACATAAATATAAAAACATTACAATCTTTACAAATCACATATAGGTCTACATCAATACTTGAAAATAATAACATAATTACATAAATAAAACTACCACGATCAATTGGGCAAAATGAATTTTCGGAGGATTTCTATTTCTGATTTCTGTTTCGAATAAAATGTGGATTATTATTATTATTATTATTATTATTATTAAAAGCAGACTTAGACTAAAGGAAAAAAAAAGAAAAGAAATATTTACAAAAATAGTAATTTATACATCTTATGAATCACAAATTAAAACCTATGGCTCTGTTTTTTTCAAGAGGTTCAAAAGTGTCAACCAAGGAGTGAAAAAATGAAACTGATCACAGACCATTGAAAATTAAGATTTGACATCAGAAATCTTCAAATTTATTGAAAATAACAGAAATGGAGCTTAATCTTACTCACATTTCATGTTACAGAGACAGAAACATTTGCCATTTGAAAATTTTTCAATAAAAGTAGGTTGTAGTAGTAGTAGGTTGATCCAAAATTCTTACCAGGTCTTGGCCAGGCCCAGAACCCAGTAAGAATTACAAGCCCCCTGGAGTACCCTGATTTTGATTGTAAAATAATGGCCATTCTTGGAATGATGGTACTCTTGATTTCGGAGAGAAAGCAATACAACTGACTCACTTTGACAATGGTTTCTTGTACAATTTTATATAGAAATCATGATGTGAATGATCAGCATGGCTATTAGTAATAGATGGTATTATCAATTTTGTAATTTATTGCTATTTGTTTGCTCCTTTTGTGTACATGTAACTAAATTTAATTGGCCTTCATTTTCCTCTTTATCAGATCTTTCCAGATGAATCAACGCTACAAACCAAAGTTCTAGGACTCATAGTAAGTACAAAATACCCTATTGTTATGTGATAGTGGCTTGTTTTCGTGTGTATCATATCTGACATGTGCACATGCACAGAATGTCATTGCATGTCCTGTGTTGGGTGGGGGAGGTTGGGGGGCGGGTGGCTTAACAAAAGGACGCAAGAGTCAGAACAGAATTTAAATGAGAAGTCCCTGCAAGATAATCTGTAGTCATTCTGTCTCTTCATGCAATGCTACTCTAACAATGACCATCAATCATCTGATGTAGTTAAGATGCAGTCAGCCATAGATCATGAAAATTTGTCACTTTGAAGCATTTCTGGTCTTATTCCAGTCCTGCACCAATTTCTGTCTAATTGGCATATGTCATAATTTTGTTTCATTATTCATATTTTGCTTTCAGAACAATATTGCGGAAGTTAAACTGTTGCGAGACAACCTGAAAAGAGAGGATTTCCTGAAACACTGCAAGTAAGTTTTCTCAAAATGTTGTTGTTTTAAAATCACTTCATATTTGATGAGCATGAATTTAAACAACAGCGTGATATCCAACTACCAAGATGGCTCAGTGGGTATAGCGTTTGCCTCTTGACCAGGAGATAGCACTGCTGCCACCTCTCACGCAATGAGAGTGAGACTCGCGCATTTTTGGCTCTTTCTTATGCCAAAATTTTGTTTGATTTTCAATACATTTCTATTGATCTCACGCATTTGGACCTCTCACTTATATCATTGGCCTTTGGGAGTCTCACGCCAATTGATTCACAGACATTGGCAACTCTGAGATGGCAGACTTGTAGTGGGGGGTCACAGTCATGGGTACAGGTATGGACCATGGGCACGGGATGGGTACGAGTCCAGAATTTGGGACCCGGTTATGGGTATGGGTACAGGTACTACAAGTCTGGGAGATAGCGAATGTACTCAAACTGCTTTGTGCAGCCATGCAGCCTAGGGTTACAGAAACAGAAATACTGTAGGCACTGCCTAATACTCCATAGGAGCAGGACAGATTTAATATCATAATGTTCACTACAATCAAGAACCTTGTGCAATATTTAATGGTTATGGTCTTGTTTTGCATACATAAAAATAAGCTCATCGAGAACCTAAGCTGAAATTATGCTTAATGTATAGGTTCATAGATCTTACATTTCTCACAAGGCCTAGAGACTGGAAAGTGAGTTTTCATGAGACAAGGAACATTTGGTAATTCAACTGAACAATGCGACCGCTATTGATCTGTTTGATGTTAATTTTATTTTCTGCTTCAGCTAAAAAAAAATTGGCAAACTTTGATATGTGAGCTACATAGTACTGTTTAAATAGGCAAATAAACACCTTTGAATACAAAAGTTTGGAAAATTATACTGCCACTGGCAAGATATGCATGAATAAACAATTTCCACTCCGGTGGGGGATAAATAGCCTAGATCTACGCACAGTAAGTCTATGGGAGGTAATGGGCAGGTGAATCCGGTCAACTTCAGTGCTTGTACATTTTCACTTTTTTAAAGCACTAAATCATTTTGAAATACAATTCAGGACTTCATTTTTAGACCTTATCAGAGACGCTTAGAGCATGGAGGATTATGTAGCTCACTTTAAGTTTAAACTGTGATCATTGTTAGCCTGTGGCTTAAAAAATAGAAATAATTCCAAAGATTGAACATTCTTCTTTTTCTCCCTTCCTCTCAGACGCCTCCTTGAGAATGATCAGATTGAGGTCAGTTACTTCGCTGCCGGCATCGTTGCTCATCTCCTCAAGGATGGGGAGG
>JZLH01S0126302.1:2858-16377 GCA_001188425.1 Eucidaris tribuloides
CTGTTATATTCCTGAAAGAATTGTACTACTACATGTAGGAGTAACATGCAATACACTGAAAGTTAACTCTTAACATGCCGAAGTCACAGATCTGCACCAAATAATACACATTAAGTCCACAGAGGTTTAAAACCTCTGCCATGTTTAAGAGATAAACCCATGCAATCATCATCAACTAACTTACAGTTACAGCACCAGGATTTCAATTACAATAGTTGGGTGGGGTGGGGTGGGGGGGGGGTGGAGGGAGGAGTGGCGGGCAAACTGGTGCCCTCTACACACACAAAAATACAATGATGGGAGGTAATATGTGGAACAAACTTCCTGTGATGTCCCCTTCCAGTGGGTGGGGGGGGGGGAGGGAAGGGAAACGACTCCCTTACTGCCCCCCCCTCCTGCCCTTCCAGCACCACCCACTGCTTGTTTAATATGGTTGATAAATAAACATCAAACTTCAATGGACAGCACATCCACGTTGGAAACACAAGCAGAAAATTATGCAGGTGAGTTGGTCAGTTGCGGCCATGTCTGCCAAATTCCCATCAGCCTTTGCCAACAGTGGTGTGCCTGCATGAACATTTTCCTCACTGCTTTTACCTAATTCTCCATCCAGTCTAATGTATTCCAACTCCGTAATCGAAGTCATAACGGTCAAACAGGAGGATCTACAATCCTCTTGACCACCGGTTGTTCATCACTGGAGTCCTTGACCGGTACTGACCCGTTGGACGGTCTGGAGTCTTCCTCATCTGGTGATAATAGCACTTCAGATTCCGACCCGTCGGAACCCTTGCTAGCTACACTCCGGTAGTAGTGGACCTTGTGTCGTTTGGTCTTGCCCTTGGGGTCACCACTTTCTTTCCCTTGACCTTTAACCTTTGACCTCTTTCGCATGAGGAAGTTGTCTACCACCCAGAACATTATTGTCTGTAACAAACACATAAACAAAACAAATATATAACAATGTGATGAGTATATTTTTGAAGAAAGAAATTCTGGGCTTGTTTTGATTTTCAAGCATTAAATCAATAAACATTGTTATCAATTATTATTGCTAAACTTAAATATGATACCCTTTCATCTACAGATTATCAATTGATGAAAACATATTTAAACATGTATTAATTATCTTAGATATGACAGTGCTGATTGAATATATGCATGCATGTTTCCAACATATGAGAGACAAATGATTAAATACAAATGTGGTGAAAAACACAAACCTTGTATCAGTTGTATCCCACAAAACTAAATATACATCATTGTCTGTTTGTTATTATTACAAATACAGTATATTCATTCACAATTCCACCATTTCCAATAAAAAATATACATGTTTGAGAGTGATTCTTAATTTTGAAGTGTTTATGGAAGGCAAATATATTTTCATGTCGTTATCCCACAAAAAAATATTTTCATAATGCGATTATTCCACAAACCTACAATATTATTTTGTGTTTGCATTTACAATAATATATTTCATTTACAATTCCATCATTCTTTCATGTTTGGGTGTGACTCCTTTCGTTTACAGTCTTTATTGAAAGGGGGGGGGGTATATTTTCATAATATCACAAAGGTTTTTTCTCCGACATTGCAGGTAATTGCAATGTGGCAAATGTGGATGTTTGTCTACAACTGGTTCATGTTTAAGACTTTGACCAGGGACACTCAACAGTTGATACAAGGCCCAAGAATACTCACATTCATGATAAATGGAATGATAAGCATAACCAATGTGACTTCAGCCTTGGGGTTATGAATGGGACTTAGGAGAACATCTGCTACCTATAAAGAGAAATGATACAAAGACACAAAATCAATCAAATATATACTCTCACTTCAAACAATTGTAATCTTTTATCAAAGAAAGACATAATTTTTTAACTCAATGTGTGTAACTCCACTCCTATTCTGCCAAGTTAGACATTTTTTTTTTCACCCCACCCCAGAATTTCTCTAGAAAGTGTAATTTGAAGTGTATTTTTGCTACATAGGAAGAACAAATGTTGGCATGCAGACAACTATGACCAAAGTATTCTGTATTCTGACAGTATCAAAGTATTCTGAGAGCCAAACTATTAATTATTAATTATTCATGTTAAAGGTATTGGCCAACATTTACCACAGTTAAAAAAATCTGAGCTACATGATTCCCTATGCTACCATTGTCTTTGATAAGGTCTAAAAATGACGCCCTGAAAAAATTGTATTTCAAAATGATTATTTAGTGCTTTAAAAAAGTGAAAGTCGTAAGTTGATCGGATTCACCTGCCCATTTTCTCCCATAGACTTACTGTGTGTACACCTGCGCTATTTAAACTCGCCCCCAGTTTTAATTGTTTATTCATGCATAACTTGCCATTGGCAGTGTAACTTTCCAAACTTTTTTATTCTAGGGTGTTTATTTGTCCATATGAACACTACTATGTAGTTCAGATATCAAAATTTGACAATTTTTTAAATTGAAGCTCCACAATGTTAGCCTATCACTTTAATTGAACGACGCACAAAAATAATTTATTCAAACTATTCTGTATTACTTTTGGCACAGTGATGATTGAAAATACATGTAGGTTAACCTGACTCTGAAGGTTGAGTAACATACACTTGACCCATTATTATTAGTTTGAGATTTAAAAACATAGTTATATTAGTAATTTATTATTATAATTATTATTATAGAAAAGAATTCTACAGGCACACATTTATTTCAACCACCACACCATCACTTAGCTGGCACCACACGTCTTGTCCTAGTTTAGCTTATGGAAGAAGCTGCTATATGGATTATAACTTCAATTATCAAGTGAACAAGTACTTAACTGCTGTAATAAGTGTGTATTACCTGTCACCACAAAATAAAAACAGTATGATGAATATTAAAATTATGTGAGTTGGGATGGAAAAGTCAATTTTAGGATGTTAGGACTTTTTATGGTGTTATATGTTCATCCATCATCTGTCAAACTTCGAGGGTCATAAAATGAGGAAAAAAAAAAAACATGTTTTAAATCTAACATTACCATATTTTCATAGCAATATGTAGAAGGTGATCGTCACATTGTATGAACCGAACGTGCAAAATTTCTGTAACACAACAACATCAATATTTCTTATCCTTACCTTTGTCCAGAAAGGTATCCTTGTTAGTAGTGTGATGACAAATTTTTCTATAATAACAATGATTATGAAAACACCACACTGGCCTATCCAGGCATCGTACTGGGGCGGGGTGCCATACTCTCCAAACCGCAGTGACTTACATCCAGACCTTGTCACTATACACTGGGCTATCCGCACTTGGATGTAAATGAAGAGAAGGCCTGCAGTGGAGTCTAGCAGGAAGTATATGATGTACCTGAAACAAATGGTTTTCAAAGAAGTCTTGTAATAGGGATATTAGTTAATGTAATGGAGTGACATGTACCCATTTTGAACTACCATTTTTCAGAATTATACTGCTAATATGACATACCTGTGACAAAATCTACATGTCACAAAATCAATTGGATCTGACAAATTCTTTCAAGAGTTCACAGATTATCTTCAGTTTTATTTTCAGAACGAGATTTTAATTACTCCCAACTTACAAGGACATGACAAGAACATTCTTTTTCTTAACTCATATCTAAAATACAAAACAGAACAATTTCCCTATATGATACTAGTCGGAAAATTTGAACTCCTTACATATCACTTAGAGGAAACATGAGTGAAAGTCTATTTTCAGAATGCTAGTAAGTGCACTGATAAGATTAACTGAAAGAAAGTCTTTACTATGCCATTTTCACACTTGACAGCTTATAGATATTGCTTCCTATATTGCTGTGCACATGGAAATTATTACTGCTTCCATCTGTAATCCTACTTCTAGAAATGAATGAGTTAAAAATCTGTTCCTGTGCCTAAGACTGACTATAACATTTCAAAGTGACTATGAATCTCTTCACTTCTGATCTGCCATAACCTTTGTCCTTTGCATTTGTCATCTGATAAGAATGATCAAATACATCCTTTTCCTACATTGATGATGTTATCAGATCAAAACTCAGTCAAATACTAACCATGAATGGTTTCAAACGGAAATTAATTTCCTGTTACACAATGTAGCACTCAGCAGTTCATTCTCTAAATTGTACATAGTATAGATGATCAATGCTTTTCAGATAAATCTAAAAAAGGGTTTCAAAAGCTTCTTTTTCCATTATCAGCTTCTGATGCTGTGATGGAATGTCATCATGACTTAACAGTAAATAAGAGAATCAATGTCAGATTGCAAAGACACATACAGCTTCTGTCAGTGTCATTAATTCTGTTAATTAATGTAAACATTTCACTGAGGGTGGCTGTTCTCAAACATTTTTCATAACACATAATGACAATGCACTGCAGGTTTGATACTGCTAACTGCTCGTAAGAAAAGTTGTTTGCCATTGATGTATTTCAGGGGGAGTAACCTAGAACTTTTCAGCACTTTAAATAGCTGCAAATAGTATTCCAGTAATATAATTACTTTCAGGTTTATAAAATTACTGCTAAAATTTGCAGTTTGATATTTTTTGAGAACTATGACGTTTTTGGTTTGTGTCTGTATGTGTACGGGTATGACTAGTATGTTAGTATGTTAGTGGTTTGTTTTGTGTGTGTGTGTGTGTGTGTGTGTGTGTGTGTGTGTGTGTGTGTGTGTGTGTGTGTGTGTGTGTGTGTGTGTGTGTGTGTGTGTGTGTGTGTGTGTGTGTGAGGGTGAGTGGTGTGTGTGCATCATGCATGTGTGTGTGTATGAATGCATGTACTGTGTGTGTGTTTGTACGTATGAAATGGGAACAGCACACACATCATAACATTCACGGATATTTAATTTACAAATTCATGAGAGCATTTCTTTTGGGCAATTCTTTTGAGAAAGCCTTTTGTTCAGCTCAATGTAGCACAGACTCGCAGTGTCCTAAAATGTCTGATATGGTGAGAGTAAATTTTTAGGTTATCTCTTACAAAAAAATCTCACTATCTGTGATTAGTGTAATAACAAACACCACTACCATTTCAAGTCACATAGCAAGCATACAGATAAGGACTATGTACGTAAGTCATGATAACATTTTTCAGATTCTCAGAATTGTAACATGCATAACATGTATCTGAGCATACAGACATAAACATACTGTAGACAGAATGACAGACCTACCATGTACAAGCATCTCCTTGAAATATCCCTGATAACAAGATGTTGGCCACATGAATTAATCCAGCACCAAGAGCTTGCTTTGATGTGTCAAAAAACCTGCAACAGTCAACAGTCACAAAGGAATAATTCATTTGCTCATATTGGAATATTAAGTTCAGTCAGAAAACATAATTTTGTAAACTACAAAATTCAACAGTAGCATGAATTCATGTTCAAGAATTGGGCCGGATGGGGGTGAGGTGGGCGATTGCAGAGAGGGGTGCATATTTTTTGCTCAAACACACATGGTTGCACAAATTCAACAAGAACATTTCCCCTTGGAAATGCATTTTAGGACGTTTTCAGAATATCTTAAAGTGATAGGCTAACATTGTGGAGCTTCAAATTAAAAAATTGTCAAACTTCGATATCTTAGGTACATAGTAGTGTTCAAATGGACATTCAAATAAACACCCTAGAATACCAAAGTTTGGAAAGTTACACTGCCAATGGCAAGTTATGCATGAATAAACAATTAAAACTTGGGGCGAGTTTTAATAGCCTACGTGTACATACAGTAAGTCTATGGGAGGAAATGGGCAAGTGAATATGGTCAACTTACGATTTTCACTTTTTTGAAGCCACTAAATCATCATTTGAACTACAATTTTTTCAGGGCTTCATTTTTAGGCCTCATCAAAGACACTGTAGCATGGGAATCATGTGGCCTCAGATTTTTTTGTAACGTGGTAAATGTTAGCCAATACCTTTAATAGTATTCTTAAATTAAAAAAAATATTCACTATGATTACAAGACACAATTATTTATTTTGATAAAATCCACAATTTCCTTGAAAAGTGGAGGGATGCTGTATACATGTAGGCTATTCCCCCTGCCCCCTCCAATGAAATAAGGAGATGTATAAAGTATAGGCCTACTTCCCACCCTCTTGACTTGAATTTATGCCCCTGCACTATATCTGCAGTTCATTATAGCAAACTGCTACACATATATCCAAAATTGGGTAGTACTTATTAGCAATCACATAAAATGCATTACAATTATTCCCTACAGTACAGAAAGCATGTTGTGGTAAAAAAGGTCATGCATTGCATGAATACTAGATTGACTTGTGTGCATTTTTTGGTTCTGCACCACCAAATATGAGGTATTCAGACTGTATGGTCATACCATGGAGGTCAATACACTTTTTGTGCAGCTGGTATGAGATAATATTTGGCAAATAAAAAAGGTGCTTGGATATATATGCACAACAATCAGTGGTGTACAGCAGGGGGGTATCATGGATTTTTTCTGGGTGGATCTTAGTCATAATTCTTTTGACCTTTTCACAGGGAAATTAGAGCAAGATGTGAAAAGATCCTAGGGAAAGAAATGTCTTTGGAAAAAAAAGTGGACGTTTTGAAACTTTTGTGGGGGTCGTAATACCAGGTTGTGAACCCTCCCGAGCCCCCCTTGTAAACATCCATAGAGCATAATACACGCTCTTTAGGTGTACACGTAGTATTCATTATGTCAATACTGAAGTAATATATAATAAAATATGGATAAAGTATAGAAAGTATAGGTGCAGTATTCATTATATCAATACTGCACTGTTCAGTTATTTAAATTTTGGAATGTTAGAATATATACATGTATGCTCATAATTACACATGGTTGTTTTGTGTCCTCTGTGATGCATGTTATCTTTACATACATGTACATTTTTCTTTACTTCATTACATTATTCATTGTGCAGTAACAAAACAATATATTTTTAAACACAGATGCATTGACAGAAAGATAGACAGATAGATAGACAGACAGATAGATAGATAGATGGATAGAAAGAAAACTAGATAAATAGATAGAAAACTAGATAGATACATGTAGATAGATAGATAGATAGATAGATAGATAGATAGATAGATAGATAGATAGATAGATAGATAGATAGATAGATAGAAAGAAATAGATAAATATACCAGGGTTGGCATGTTTCCTGGTCAGAATCTTATTTCCCACCCAATCGTCCGGGAAATATAAATTTCTTCCATTGACTTTGTACACGAGAAGGCAATTTCTTATCAGACAGTGTCCAGGAAATATGACAAATAGTGGGAAATACCCTGAAATATACAGTGTGCTTTGAAAAAAATGGTCCAATTGGGAGAAAAATATAACATTCAAGGTTTGTTATTTTCTCAGAAGGTATGTGTATTTGGTATCATATTAAAGTAGAATAAATTTTCTTTCTGATAGACTTAATCCTATTTAATTTACTCTTATAAATCAAAAGTTATGATTACTTTTGTGCAGTCAGGCAAAATCATGTTTGTCCCACTTTTGTGTATTGGTCATAATAACAACTGAATTGGTGGTATCGTTGCTTACAGAACTTATAGAAACTAAATTACAAAAATCAATAATAAAACAAATAACAAATGCATTTTGTCTTTCAATATGTTTATCTAGTAAATAAAAAATAAAATACAAATAACCCTTACACAGCTTTAAAATGATATTGCACATGTTCATGTTGTCTGTTTGCCAGACTGCATTCACACTGACATCAGGATGATATATGCATATCTCATTCCCTTTAAGCCTTTTGTCAAAGCTATGTACCCCCTTTGTAAAACAAATGACAGGATATCAGAGATGTGCAACTTGAAAAATCTGTTCGTTCAGCTAAATCAAACGATTACACAATATTTTTTACACACTCAATGGGTTTCTTTGTTAACAATATGATGAACCGCATGTATAGCACATACAGTATACTGGGACAAATGCGATTTTGCATCATTGCAGAAAATTCAATATATCTCAGGATTGACACAACTAAATGAAATGAAATAATTCTTTTGGAATGTATGGTCTTTATCTTTATGACAATACCTAACATATTACTAGGTGGAATATGATTTTCATATAATAAAAAAATAATAATTTTCACTTTGAGTCTTGGACCATTTTTTTTTTCAGACAGACTGGAGTTTACATGCACAATGAAAATATCTTATAACCTTCAATAAAGTTTTAAAAAATCATAGCTATCAACTATCAAATATCACACTACAAAGCAAAGTAAGGTATACTGTGTATATTTCAAGATATCTCACTATGTATGTAGGCAAAAAAGTAACAATATTTTTGTTGTGATTTTGTTCATGTCTTAGCATTAAAAATTATTATTTTACATGTTCACATACCAAACTTTCCATGATCGTCGTTCACCCTTTGGCTCTCGTAGACGTTTAACTGTAATGTAAAAAGAAACAAAGTGTTAAAATACTGATTCAGACAGCTCATCTGCATAAAACTAAAATACGTACCAATTTGCAAAAGAAAACCAACTGGTAACTAACTGGATCCAATTCCAAATAACCATGACATGGGGGTCGGGGGACCACAAGACAGGTTATAAAAGGTTACATGGTTGGTTATTTAGAAGATCACTTTGGCTAACAACATATACTCAATTTTTTGGAATCTCTTGAGACTAGTGAAATAGCTTTGACCAAGACAAATTTTAAATAAGAAAGATTATAAAACAAAAGAAAACAGAGAAAGGGACTTGTTGAGACCTTCAACTTACACAAGTTCCACTTAGACCTTTTAAGGTAAACTTCAAATCCACTGGACTAGAGTACCATACATAAGTGTAACTCACAACCACTGTGTTTCAGCAGGGCCATACTCAGGAAGGGGGGAAACAGGGATAATTGCCCCCACCCCACCCAAAAATTCTCACAGCAAACTTTGTTTTGAAACATATTTTACATATTTTTAACAATGTCAAATAATATTTGATATTTTGATCATGGATTTTGCACAAAAAATAAACTCATACTATATCACAGAGCATCTAAGCACCAAAAGTAAAGCACCAGTGTTTTGCATTGACAAGTTTGTGACCATTTGTGACCACAGTGTCAGAATAATATATGGGCAATTCCGTGTGATTAGTTACGTTACACTTTATGACAAACTTTACTCAACATTTGGCTCTTACATGAATATGCTTTCATATTATTTTTCTGTTTTGGTACTGTCAATTCTCTAGACTGGCACCTACTTCACAACATTAAGCAAAATCATGAGACATGTTTCAGTGGGTAATAACAACAGAGAACTTTAATTATGGTTAGTTACGTTACGTAAAGAGGACATGGAAAAAAATGACAAGTCTTTGTCCTCAAAGTTTCCTCAACCTGTTTTCAACTGAAACAAATTGTGGTATTCATGCTATTTCTGACATCTTGATAAGTCATTTGATATATAACTTATTGATAAAAATCTTTTCATTTTAACTACCATATCAAAAACATGGTTAGTTACGTTACGGTTAGTTACGTTACATTTTGTCCATCCACACAAATTTGCATTTATTCATGTCTTTTGCATATTTAGTATGCATATGTGGGGCTTTATTACTTGCACAACAATGAGAAGAGGCTATTGGCATGGAAAAAACTGCAGAATAAATGATAGTTTTTCATAAAACTGAGATTTAGTCACACCAGTCCCACATGTGGTATTTCATGTATGGTTCTGATTTTCCTAGAGGGTGCTGTTGAAGACGTAAAATTTAGAGTAGAAATGATGTCTCCCATTGTTTCTTCATGATTCATACCCATTCAAACCATTAAAATGTAATATGATTCGAGATAGACCATTTTATATAATTTGTGGTTTGTCCAATAATTCACGGAATTGCCCATATGAAGATGTATCTGGGAGATTGGGAGAATAATTCATCAATCTGTTAAATACTGGTAATCACAGATTCCTGAATGTAAAACTGTTTAGAAAAAGGTATTTAGTGAAATTATGAAGCATTTGATAAAGAATCAATATTCAGCAAAACATTGTGCACTGATAATGATACACACAAATAGGGTATCGGCCTATTATGGCCACTGGTAAAGTTCTGTAGGCCCTATATATTTGACAATTCCGGTGAAATCTTTCTATATATAACATCATGGATCCCACTGACGTCCACTGTGCACACAATTGGGGGCAATGGAATCAATAAATATCATCTGAAAAGGCCAACTGTATGTGACTGTATGATTGATGGGACAATCAAATAGGTCAATTCAGTACTGGATTATCTGCACTCCATTGGTACAGTATATGCAATTGACCACACACTAAGCCTATTTCATTACAGGGCTTGCTAAAAATGTTTTCTCCATAAAATTGTTTTTTTGTTAACCCCTTGGGCTCGATGCTATACGACACGGTTGTTCCTTGAGAGACGACGCGATTTGCACATGCTTGACTTTGCAGGGAATATAAACTCACATTTTCTTATGAAATTCTACATTGAATATTTATTTTGATACTTTATATTCGTCAAAAATGTATACTTTTTGAGACAAATGCATGAAGCAATAAAACTTTACCGTTTATACAGTGCTTGACCGAAAATTTTGTCACATTTTCTGGGCTTCTGTAGAAGCCCGCCGTCTCTGAGTGTGCGATGCACTGGGCTTCTGTACAAGCCCGTCATCCCCAAGGGGTTAATGATCACTTGACTTGACTAATATTATGATGTTGTACTGTTTTTATAAAATTCT
This sequence comes from Eucidaris tribuloides, assembly GCA_001188425.1. NCBI lineage: Eukaryota > Metazoa > Echinodermata > Echinoidea > Cidaroida > Cidaridae > Eucidaris > Eucidaris tribuloides. The sequence continues at coordinate 13,621 of JZLH01S0126302.1, forward strand.
GCTAATAATAAAGCAAATTTCGTGCATATGTAATTTACTTTTAATGACATTTGGTCACATAGCCAGTACATGTCAGAAAATTAATAACATTCATGACCTAGATCTATAAGCAGAGGAGACAATTTCATTAAAATCTTAATTTCATGTACGAAGTGGAAGCCTGTTGTGTGGTAGCCTATTGACAAATGACAGTCCAAAGTCAACCCAAAGTGCAAAGTCAACTCTAGAGTCTGAACATGTTCACATAATCATAACAATAATTAATTATACCCACAAATATATTTCTAATATGATTGAAATGTTTCTTTTAGTTTGATTTCTGCAATGTCCACCATTTGTGCTACCCCCCCCCCCCCAACCCCGATATTATGGTCTACAATATTTCGGCCATATCAGGGCAAAAAGGCACTTGTGATGTTCAGGGTTCATCAAGCTTAATATAAAAGGAGATAAAAAGACACATCATTTACATTTAAATATATGACGGCACCTCTCTATGCAGAATTCATTTGACAGTCTTGGTAAATTATGCATGGTGAAAGATACTTGAGCCTCCATCAGTACATGTATGTGATTGTGTGTACTTTATATAAACACAGTATGTACATGTAGGCCTACTAATTATCTACACTGTGGAAGATCATATGATGTTATAACCTCCACTGCAGTCATACAGCCCTGATTATACAGTAATGTCTAATTACATGTTGTACACTGTACATAAAATTAATTATGAGTGAACAACTAGTGATACCTAAAGTTGTATTTCAGTTGCCTGTAATCCTACCAATAATATTCAACTGAAAATGAGTGGATGCCTTTTAGAAAATTTTACCTAATTTTTTGTGTAAATAATTATAGAAGAAAATACAAGTAAGGAAACTCTAGCACAGCTTCTAAGGGGTTACATGGAATTTATTGGAAGTATGACTGTTGACTGTTTAGCAAGCATGGGTAATTGTTGCAATTTGTAACTGTAATTCATTGTAATTAATTACAAATTTCAGGTAATTGTACAGTACTGTACTTGTATATTGATGATGATTTATTTTGTACAATAATTGAAAAAGCGATGTACATGTAATTGGCCAAATTACCTTTTAATTATATTAAATAAAATTTCTCAAATACCAGATTTCACACAGTTTGAAGCAAATTACTATGGTACATGTACATGTTTTTGGTATCCTGGAAAATCATGGCTAGAATTTGAATATAATTACAATTTGAGCATAATGATGAATTTGCTGACATTTTTCATAATAGATGCTTTCTTGAATATGACATATCATACATTCTGAAAATTGAAAGTAATTGTAATTGTAAATAGAATACAAAGTAAATTTGTAATTATAATTGTACAATGTTGTAATTCATACTTGACCAATATAATCAAATTGTAATTGTTCTTGAAAAATGTACAATTTTGTACCCATCCCTGATCTCCAGTCCTTTGTCCTGTCTAGACCTGTGTTCATTTATGATATCGTTTACGATTTTTTTTTAAACAATTACAATATACATATGTACATACACATGACACATTATTTTATGCACTACTTCTCATACAGACAGCGTTCATCAACTATACTGAAATAATAATGCTACGTAGGCCTACTAATACATGCAGGTAAATGTTTTGTGCATTATATCCTTCATATTTATCTTAAATTTCATAATTCATAGACATGACTTTACATGTAGCCTTTGGGCTAAAATGAATGCATTTCTGGTGATCTGCAAAAGGGCTTTCCTATCTTTAACCTGTTGGAGACGATTTGATTTCACTATAACACACATTTTTCATATAGACCCCTACATGAGTTATTCTCGTTCTTAGTCTCTAACGGGTTAAATGAAGGATCTTTAAAATCATGGAGCCAAACTCAGATTCAGAAGTCAGGAAATTGGCTCTAACAGTATGAATGTGAATGAATTTTTGATACCCCCTCCCCCAACACACACACACATTGTAGTACATTATCTGGTGTTATTATTTGATAAGTACGCCTACAAAATGAACCCAATCTTGCATGAAGAATCCTTGCTGCATATAAATGATGGGTTTTAAAATAATAGCTTGGTGAATTGGTGTTTTTGTGATATAGAAGGTAGTTAGTTTCAAATTAAGATAAATTTATTTTTTATAGCAGCAATGAGAATGGTATTTCAATAGGAATAGGAAGGAAATGGACAATTCATGGCAATGTCTACTCCTTTTTTTTCATACACCAAGTGACCACAGCATGTTTATTTACTACACAAGTGTAACGAAGGAGAATGACTGGATACTTTGAGTCCCAATTGCATCAGGCATCAAGTTTCAATTCAGTAAATTGTGAAAACATGCATTATGAAATCGAGCTAATCATGAACTGAGTGACTGATCTTCTGGATATGAGGCATGCATAACAATACATTTTTTTTCATTTAAACTTACAAAAACTGGCCTTACTATTACAGTACTTTCAATATATTACCTTTGAACATCAATTACAATGAAAATTTGCTATTCATCTATTTAATCTATTCTATTTTATTTCATTTTATTTATTTTATTTTATTTTTACTTGTATTTATTTATTATCTTATTTAATTTTATTTATTTATTTATTTATTTATCTATTTATTTATTTATTTATTTATTTATTTATTTATTTATTTATTTATTTATTTATTATTTATCTATTTATTTATTATTATTTTTTATTCTTTTTTTTTTTTTTTGGGGGGGGGGTCAATTTATGACACATAGGC
>JZLH01S0126315.1:1379-14465 GCA_001188425.1 Eucidaris tribuloides
TGTTTGATGAATTCATTTTCATAATCTCCACCTATTTACCTCTCACAGATAAATGTCCTCCAGCAGCTTGAACATCTTCAGTCGTACGACTTCGTTCGAAGACGTGTAGAAACCGGGCAGGTGGCACTACACGCTACATGGTATGACCTGCACACAAATAAAATGTATGTCTTCAATCATTCACGTGGCCAGTTTGTGTTTTTGCCCACCACGGACATCAGTAGCCTAACCCATTTTATATACAACCTACGCAACAGTTAGCAATGATTGTCTCGCGCGTGGATTAAAGTTGTAGAGAGAAAAGTGTGGCTGTAGATTGTAGATATGAACATGGACTAGAACCAAAATATATTACACCAACACTACTAATCCATCTCAGGTTATGCACAATTTAGTGGTATTTAATGTTTAACTGAAAGTCATTTTTATTACATTTGTAGATGTTTGTTCCCCAGTGCAGCCCACAGAGAGAATTTGTTATGCCAGGTTCTGAGTTACCATGTATAGTTATTTGTCATCATTAGAGATGACAAGGACTAGAAAAGTGAACCATCCCAATCACTATTACCCAGAGACATCCAGCCCTATGTACTGATATGTGTATCTATTTTTGATCACAACACTGGGTTTTCACCCATCTCTTTTCGGTGAAATGTGTGTTTAGATGTTTCTGTCTCAACACAGGACCTCTGGCTTTATGGATAGGATAATAATAATGATAATAATAATAACACCACAATTATATAATGCATCTTACTGCCAAATACGTCTCTATGTGCTTTTTGAAAGAAAAAGAAAATGTCAAGAAAGAATGATGGAACTTAACCCTATCTGGCCCGGAGGGCGGGGGGGGGGGGGGCCTAAGAATTATTTTATTTATTTTCAAAATTAACTATATCGTCTTGGAGATTACGTCCGGCTCTATGCACATGCAAATTTTCGCGGCGATTCATGCGATCCGCGGCGAGATCTGAAGCGGCGCGCAAATTAGACCCCCTCCCCCCCCCCCCCCCGGCTATGCATTTCAAAAGCCTGGGACTGATTTGGGTTAATGAAAACTCGGTTAAGCTACTTTACAAATAAAATTGTTTTTTAAGGTGGTTAAACAAGTGTGTTGTTAGAGGAGTTCTTCAAATTAATGATGATGATATTCCAGAGTGAAGGAGGCGCTGAGCGAAAGATTGCTCCCATAAAACTTGTTGGAATACATCGGACAATGAAAGATCTTTGTTTCAGTAGGCTTAGATTGCGGATGCGTACATGTACACACCTAGTGGGATAATGCGGGATGCAAGTGCCTTACCAGGGCGCACACTGCTGCTTGGTTGGAACCAGCTTCTTAAATCGCGGAAGCAATGGTCTATTCCACTGGGCCACAACCCCCCCCCCCCCCCCCCGTCGCTCGCTGACTTTTTACTTCAAGTGTTGCGCTTTTGAGACCAAATCGCGACGTCGGGTACGCGGTTCCCGCGAGTTACGCAACTTTCGTATTGCCATGGCACACCAAAATCGCCTCAAAACATGACATCGTGTGTTATTTCAGATCAAATTGTGTTTTCAGCCAAATTCATTAAATGTATGATTATTTTTTACTTTTCTGATTGATAATTAACTGATTTTATGCTTGTTATGATCGCAAATTGATCCCCGAGACATTTCAGCGAAAAACAATAAAAAAACAAAAGGTCGAAAAACAAGATAATACTACGAAATTCATGAACATAAAATATAAGAAATTATTCTGATTCAGCATTTTTTTTGACAGATAGTTTGGAGAAATGTCAAAAAAGAATATGTATCACCAAAATTAGCATTCTGTGAAGCTGTAAAGGGTTATAGGCAAAAATATGATTGTTATACAACAACATATGCATAATTAATTAGCTTAAAATAGAAGATAATTATTTTTCAAAAATCTAACCTATACAGTCTTGGAGATTACGTCCGGCTCTATGCCGTGCAGCATTTTCGCGGCGATCGCGCGATCCGGCGGCGAGATCTTGAAGAGGGGCTCAGATTAGTCCCCCCCCCCCTCCCCCCGGCTATTGCAATTTCAAAAAGCCGGGACTGATTAGGGTTAATGAAAACTCAGTTAAAGTACTTTACGAATAAATATGTTTTTAAGGTGGATTTAAACAAGGGTGTTGTAGAGGAGTTCTTCAAATAAATGATGGATGATATTCCAGAGTGAAGGGGCAGCATGAGCGAAAGATTGCTCCCCATAAAACTTAGTCTGAATACTCGGACAATGCAAAAGATCTTTTTCAGTAGGTCTTAGATTGCGAGATGGTACATGTATACACCTAATGGGTTAATAGGGATGAAGTGCCTTACCCAAGGACACAACTTCCATGGCTTGGATTGGAACCAGGCTTCTCTAAATCGGGAAGCCAAGGTCTTATCCACTGGGCCACAACACCACCCCCCTTTTCATCTCTAATGATCACAAATCAACAATAATAAGAATGTAGTGTTGCTATAGATATGCAGGGTGTCCCAGAAAATAATCTCACTCTGATTTAGGATGATCACCACTTCAAAAATTTCCTGTATTTGAATGAAAGAAAAAAAAATCTGTGCAAACACTGTTACTGATCTTCTTTTCATCACAAAAAATATGTTGATGTATTCTTTTGAAAAGTATGTTCAAAAATTCCTGTCATTTACGGACACTCCCCCCCCCCAAAAAAAAAGAAAAGAAAAGAAAACAAAACAAAATAAACTATTTTACGTAGAGAAGTGTGTTGTTTTTAATATGATTGATAGTACGATAGTGCCATCTACAGTAGTGTGCCAAGTATTTTTTTGTACGGCTTCCGTCCACTTTAGTGGGCTCACTTGAGCACATGACTTATAATAAAAGAAGCTTATACTGCATCAAAGAGTTGTTAAATTACAAAGGCGCCTTGTTTTGGCCTAGAACAGGAGAAGGCGACTTGTACAATCTTGTCATGGTGCCATAATTCAGACAAGAAGTCGGGAAAGTGACTTGTATAAACTCACCAAGGTGCCTTGTGTAAGATGAGAAGAGATAGTAATTTGTGAAAATTCCACTTTAAAGCATGTAGTTCTATCAAAGACAATATTTTTTACACCTTTGGCACTGTTAACCCATTGCTTATGGGAACTGGATTTACCATCTATGGGAATTACAGAACCTTGGAGGCAACGGATTAAAATTACCAAAATTAAATTTTTCTTTCTCGTCTGAAACAATGCTCTTTTGGTTTAACAAGTTGCTTTTCACCTTTTTGTTGTCTGAAACAAAGCGCCTTGGCAAGTAAAACAGCTTGTCTTCATACTGCACTTGTATGCTTCTGTTTAGATTTAAAAAAACTGACCTATTATTTACATACTTTCAAATGAAGAATTTTTGTCAACAGCTGTGAAAAATAGTGCAGAGATAAGTTCGTTTGTGCAATAGGCTCCTTGTTATGTATTTTACGCTCAACATGTTTCATGTTTGTACCACATTTAGATGTAGTTGGAAATCAAGAGTAAGTAATTATTAATTCACTGCTAATTTCCATGACTAGTAAAGCTCTACAATTTATACATGTTTAGAGTCTTTTAGAAAATCCGCTAACTAGCTAGATATGCTTTCAAATGTCAAACAACAATGCTAGGTTGTTCACTGTTAGAAAAAAAAGTGTGTGTTTGTGTGTATGATGGTGATTTGCAATGATGTAAAATTATGACAGAAGTATTTAAACAGTCACTTTGTCTTTGCAGCTATTGTACTACTATATCTCTGATCCAAAAACCCACAACCCAAACTTTACTAAATTTGTATGCTCTGTGATATGTACATGTAAATTTATCGATATCAGTAATCAATGCATCTCCACAATACTTGACTGTGGCATTGTTAGGTTAGTCCCACATACTCATTCCTGTGTTTTTAAAAGAAAAGAGTAATCTTTTGTTATTATGGTGCTTTTGTGAATTTTTCCATGTCCCTGTCTTCCACATATATCTATTTTTAAGCTCATTTCTAAGTTATGGTGTAGTTAAAATGCTTGAATTTCTAAAACTTAAAGTTTGGGAGACAATTGGTAGAAATTCACATTCCTTGTCATAAAATCTAGATGTCTTGGGTAGACCAGGACACCAGGTGTACACTTGCATTAGTAACATTTCCAGTATCTGAATTGGCTAGCAACTGAACATTGTAAGTATCAGCATGTTTCTATTGAGCCTACCGTATTTTTCCGGAAAAAATTTAACTGGCTAATAGCGGAAAGCGGTACGTTTCTATTGGATTGCGTTTTCCGCAAAGCACGATCGATACTACCGGGATCATACTATTACTGGCTAAGCGTCCGTTGACCTGGATTGTCGCAAGATATTGTGGGACGCGCGAGGTCAAATTTATGCTCAATCACTGACACACACGTGCTGCAGCCAGGGGTCATGTATTCCGATCACGTGGTTTCGTTGATTTCCGGTTGCTAACCGGTTGATACCGCAACCGGCTGTTTCTATTGACGTCTTACGGTATCTTACGGTATAGCTCTCCGCTATTATCCTACAAAAAGCAGGATAATTAGCGGTGAAACTTTCTCCACTAAAAAGACGGATAATGGCGGAGAAGGTCTGTTTCTATTGAGATCTTCTACTCCATTAGCCGGTTCATTCCAGAAAACAACCTTCAATAGAAACACGCTGTATGTTGTAATACTAAAATGTTAAACACTGCCTAAAGAGGTATGCAGTTCCAAAAATAATGTTTCTTCCATTTCTTGGTGAGCAGATTAATAAGTACAGTCAGTCATCAATGATATAAATGAGTTATATAAAATTAATATATGTGATAGTATTAAATCAATATTTTTGGAACAAACATTTCTGTATTTAACCTATGAAATAAGAAGAGCTAGAATGCAACATGTTATTAATTAATTAATGTAAAGTTTTTGTTATGTTAGTGATATTCCATTTTAACAGGGTTGAAATCAGAGGTTGTTTTAAACATGTATTTATTATTGAGAATGTACTGTAACTTCTGAAGCACAATTATTTGATATTTTGTATTACTGGAATGTTTTAAAGGTAAATGACATGATTGGGGGTAGTCCTCAACTTGGGCTGAAACCCCTTGGGGGGCACTTAGTATATTTGTGTGATACGTATGTGCCGCGGTTGAAACCCCTATTTTCAGCCCAAATTTCCGTTCCAGAGCATCTCAATTTCAGAAGTCACAGAAAATTTTTTGATTTTTCCAGTTCCAGAGACCCCCAAATTTGCAGTTTCGCTTCTGATTTTTCCGCAAAGCGGTGCGGCCGAGCCAGAGCATTGCCCTTTCAGCACGGTGCAGTTCCAGAGCATAGCATTTTGAGGTTTTCTGAAGCCTTAGCTGCAGTTCCAGAGACCCCCATTTTTCGCTCCCGATTTTCGATTTCGGTGCGGTACATAGGTATCACTTTGTAAGTCGAGTGCCCCCCCGGGCTGAAACTACAGGCGACTCCCGTTTTTACGAATTCCTCGTTACCGGCAGTATTGAAATTTCGTTATAACCAAACAGTCAAAGTATATAAAGAGATATAGATAATGATTTTGGGACCTGAATTTTTACTTCGTTGTAACAGGAATTTTGCTATAACCGTTATTGTTATAACGGGAGTGCACTGTATTCGGGAATCAGGTAAACTGTGCAAGGATTTTACTGTGAAAATTCCGAAGTCAAAAGTTGACTCGTTCTAAAGAAACTTCCATCTGTACGTCCGTGACAGACAAATCTGTTGTGTAGGGTTCTATGGAATGTATTTTTATCGGGGCACAAGAAAATTAAAATACTGCTATGTTCATGCTTGATTCTCCTTAAGTAAACAAATTAGAGACAAATCCTTCTAGCTGGGAGATCTACTCCAGCTGGTGTACAGTTGGTATATATTTCAACTCATTTGGTTATTGAGGCATTTTCACATGTTCCCAATCATGTCACTAACTTTAACTTTTACACATGTTTGCTTTGCATGATGAATATTTTATACAGGAATATATCTAAATACATATTATGCATGAAGTCTGATCTTGATATTTAATCATATAAGTTACAAATATTATGGAAGAATTGACATTACAGACTGAACCTATTTAATTTATAGTAGCCTACACAAATCATCAAAATTGTTCATTATACATAATACATGTATATCATTTCTAGTGAGTAATGCAGTTATGTTATGCGTGAAGTGTTTTTGATGAGAAGCTTTTCTTTTTCTGTGGAATAAACATAAGTTTACTTGACTACCATATTTTGACAAATGAAATAAATCATAACTTGCAAATTTATGGAAATTTTCTTTTTTACTTGATGTGCCTCAAGTGCTGGTTTTAGTATTTTTTTTCTTTTAGATTTACAAATTAAATGAATTTAGTTGAATAGAATAAAATGGTTTAAATTTTTGAAAATCTCATTAATTACTATATTTTTCAAATATTTATAGTTTATGGTGGTGTAACACGCATTAGTCCAAAATGCTAGACAAGTATTATTGTCAGTATTTGTTTTCTTGTTAAATGTACTTTAAATCTTTGGATGTGAGCTTTCTGACTACTGTGTTTGGGAACTTTGGGAAGAAAATATTTTGGTCTAGCCATTGTCTTGTGTAGAGTCAAAATCAACCAAACATGTCCTTAGAACTTGTGCATACTGCCATACATGTACCTTGTTTTTATATTACAGTTCTGAATGAAATTTAGGAATGCCATTGTGACAGACAACTTTTCAACTTACAGGCTATTGTGAGTTGAAATTTGAATGCACTTACTGTAGTAATTGTTCTAAACTTGAAATAGCATTTTGGGAAATAATTCTTTTCATTTGTGGTCTTTGTTATTTGTTACCATATCCTTTGCAAGTATGAGAGGCTGTTACATGTTTACAGCACTAAAGCTGTTAACATCTGGGGGAAAGTACAAAAGGACATGTTATATTTTGTTGGTGTAGTTGATCGTATCATACATGTGACTATCTGTACCCAGAATTATATTAAATCACATTAAAGGCAGGGTGTCTAATTTACTTGTCTACGAATTAACATTGTGTAAATAATATACTGATATACAGGGTGGCCCAGAAACAATGCTACGAGTATGATCGCTAATTTCTTCACCATTATTGGCAAAATGTCATTAATTTTTATTTTGTTGGTTAGAACATTCTTTTTCCAATAAAATGATACCAAGATCATTGATTTTGAGTAAGGCGTTTTGATTCTAGGGGCATTTTTCGAGGCAATGCAATTTTCCCAAATTCGCAATTTTCTACAGCGGCGGTCATCGGAACGCCTAGATATTGTGGCCTCTGAGCTTGCCATACCAGCCGCATACCAGACAAACCGCATGACAATGGAGTGTAGCTAGCATCGTCTTCTTTATGAAAGCGAGAATCCTCGCTTTCATAAAGAAGACGATGCTAGCTACACCTCCATTGTCATGCGGTTTGTCTGTATGCGGGCTGGTATGGCAAGCTCAGAGGCCACAATATCTAGGCGTTCCGATGGACCGCCGCTGTAGAAAAATTGGCGAATTTGGGAAATTGCATTGCCTCCGAAAAATGCCCTAGAATCAAAACGCCTTACTCAAAATCAATGATCTTGGTATCATTTTATTGGAAAAAGAATGTTCTAACTAACGAAATAAAAATTAATGACATTTTGCCAATAATGGTGAAGAAATTAGCGATTATACTCGTAGCATTCTTTCTGGGCCACCCTGTATAGAAGAAAATATCATGTATGAATCTTTAAGAAAGTATAGGAGCTAGGAACTCAGTTTCAGTGGTGACCGTTAGACTTTTATTTGAATTATTGTCTTGTTGAGACAAAAAAATCCTGGCATAGAACACACACTTAGCTGACAGTATGTTTGGGAAGCATATTTCAAATTCTAGGTAATTACTGATGTTCAGATTTTATAGACATGCCCATAAATAGCATAAGGGCATGAAAGATGTGTTGCTGTGCTGCTGGAAAAGTGCAAATAGATTCCCTGCCTTTAATGTGTATGTGTGTGTTGTTTGTTATGGCCCTTTTCATCAACTTTTTTATCAACCTCTTCCACACCTTGTTTGTTTAACATGATGACCTCATGCTACCAGAACTACTGTATGCACTGAACTAGCTATTATGACTGCCACGTACAGAGAAATATGTAGAATCATTTTGCTGTGTAAAATGGACAGTGGACAAGAATAAGAAAAATTGGGCAAGTACTTGTTGAGTAATTAGTCAACTAGTCAAATGATTTAATCTAGTGTACATGTATATTTTTTATAGGGTGTGCATAAATTCAGATTCTGATAGACAAATGGTGATAATAAATACTGTACAATACACATAGCAGTACAATTTACATTAATTATACATAGTAAGCATCTGAAAATCTCTAGTCAATTTATTGCTTTCACCTAAAGGGTCAGGTGATATGAACAATTGACAATTGAATTAGGCAGTCATCCTCTTTTTGTCATTATTTAATTTCTCGTCTATCTCTACTATTTATTCTATCTGTCTATCTGTCTGACTATCTATCTAGATCTATCCATCTATCTATCCATCTATCTATCTATCTATCTATCTATCTATCTTGATTTGTCTATCTATCTATCTATCTATCTATCTATCTATCTATCTATCTTGATTTATCTACCTATCTATCTATCTATCTATCTATCTATCTATCTATCTATCTATCTATCTATCTATCTACTTATCTGTCTTTGTAACGTTCTATGTATTTATCTATGTTTGTATCTATATGTCTATCTATGTCCATCCATCTTCCTATCTATCTATCTATCCACTCATCCATCTAAAGGTTACCAGTTTATCTATCTATCTAGCTTGATGGTCACCAAACTATTTACTCTGAATGTGAAACATATGAGATTTAGTTGACAAATATAGCATAAGTTCAAAACAAAACTGGTATTACCTCAGTTGTGGACTTAGTAAATGGACAATATTTACAGCAATAGACTGAATTATCAGGAGCATAAATAAATTTGATTTTGTAAACTACATGTACTAAACTTATGAAAATCTGGTAATTTCCTGTGAAATGAAATGAGTTGAAAATATTGCAATGTGTGATTACAGCTGTTTGTACAAATGTAACATCATTATATCAGTGTTATTTTATGGTGTGTAGTATATATCTTTTTAGCAATAAAGCTCAAGCAAAGTTTTATTGATGAAACATATCGTATTGTCTTTGATGTGGGTGCTGGTTAATGGTTTTGTTGATTGATGTCAAATAAGAATATGAATGTGATCATCTTCATACCAAATAGGTCACCTCACAATCAATATATGAAATTATTCTGTGTGTATGTGTGTGTGTATGTGTGTGTGTGTGTGTGTGTGTGTGTGTGTGTGTGTGTGTGTCTGTGTGTGTGTGTGTCTGTGTGTGTGTGTGTCTGTGTCTGTGTGCTATTTTTCATTATTTACTCATCCCCTGGGGGGGGGGGGTTACCCCTGTGACCCACATGGCCCCTGAATTCATCGATCAGTTAATGCCTTGAATTGCCATTCAGGCACTATACAGTACCATAAATACAGTATGTTTGACTAGGGATACGTCCTATTATTAATTTTACACAGATGCATTCACATAACTCCTGTATATAAACAACAAGGTCAAGATGAGGATATGTTTTTTTTTATCAAACCAAAAATAAAAAATCCCGGTTGCATTCAGACCAAAAAGTAATGGGGGGAAAGGTCAAGTAATAGCGGCCAATGAAGGCTTATCCTCCCCTAAAATTGAGGCAAACTCCAATCCGATGGGATTGCAACTTCAGTCCTCCCAAGGGGAAAAATGAAATAGCTAAAAAAAAAAAGGGGGCGGGGTATGCGGTTAATAGTTTACAGGCATAAACCCTTGTCCGTTGTGCTACGCAAATCAGGGTCTGAACAATCTGTGCTGCAGACTACTTCTTCCATAGACCCTGTGTTATAGCTGCTACGTACAAGGAAAGAGACAATAAAATTAGTCTTGGTTCAAAGCGCAGTAGTATTTTAGTGCCAAAATAGACTCTGTGCCTGCAGACTATGCGGTTAAGGGGTTAAGGGGTTAAAGGTAAATGACATGATTGGGCGTAGTCCTCAACTTGGGCTGAAACTACTCTAGAATCAAGTAAACTATGCAAGGATTCTCCTGTGAAAATCTTGTAGTCGAACGTTGACTCATTCTAAAATAAACAATGTCATTATCACTCGTAGCACGGAAACCTGCTGTGTGGCTCTATGGGGCTTATTTTTAGTCCCGGGGGGGGGGGGGGGGGCACTTGGTATAATTGTGTGATACGTATGTGCCGCGGTAGAGACCCCCCATTTTTAGCCCAAATTTCCGTTCCAGAGCATCTCAATTTCAGAAATCATAGAAAATTTTTGATTTTTCCCGTTCCAGAGACCCCCAAATTTGCCGTTCCGCTTCTGATTTTTCGCTCAGCCGCGCCGCAAAGCGGCGCGGCCGAGCCAGAGCATTGCCATTTCAGCACGGCGCGCCGGAACTTTGCCGCGGTGCAGTTCCAGAGCATAGCATTTTGAGGTTTTATGAAGCCTTAGCTGCAGCTAATTAAGGCTTCAGGCTTCAGGTTCCAGAGACCCCCATTTTTCGCTCAAGCCCGTTCCAGAGCCCCGATTTTCGATTTCGGTGCGGCACATAGGGATCACTTTGTAAGTCGAGTGCCCCCCCCCCCCGCCCGGATTTTTTATCGTCCCAAGATAAAAATTTAAGAATACTCTTATTGTTTATGCTTGATTCTCCTTAAGTAAACAAATTGCAGACAAATCCTCCCAGGTGGGAGATCCACTCCTGCTAGTGTATAGTTGGTATATATTTCAACTCAATTGGTTCTTGAGGCATTTTCAAGTGTTCCCAATTATGTCACTAACCTTTAAGGTTATATAGTAAAGCTAGGGGACTGGCTCCTTCACTGGGACCCCGGCCCCAAGTAGGCCTTCAGTGTTTGGGACTTGCCATGCTGTTACCGTGCCCCCTGTACCCGCCTTACGCCCACGCCCGTGGATATAATTTAGCAAAGCTAACCACGCCCACCACGTGTAGTGCGGACTCTGCGACGACACCACCACCACTAGTGACCTCTAGCTCGGGTCATGTAGATAAATATCGGAAACAAACTCTGGGTAGGTAGTGCACTGAACTGGGCACTGCAGCAACAAACTACACAGAAGAGTGTAAACTGTGGACTTAGTACCTCAGACGATTTGCCAATTTGTCACTGCTGAAGCCATACCCCCTCCTTTGATCACTCACTTATATTCCGAGTCTACGCGATCTCCGTCTTTTGCGAGTGCCTGAGCCCGGATGTGGACCTTGTTTGATCTCCTTTCCACCGCCTTGACTGTCGGCGGGGCGTTCCTCCTCCTGTCCGTAGCCTTGCTGGTGGTAGTCGTCATGTACAAATTGCCGCGTCTTCCTCCCGAAATCGACAGCAAGGGTCGAGTTCGCCTGTTTCTCATTCAGAATGGGTTGTTTATGTTGTATGTAAGTTGCAAATCACAAACTTATTCATATTGTTGCCTTATCATGTGTGCCAATTAATTACAGTTAGAGCTGCCAATCTCAGTGAATGAAATTGTGTGAGACTCCCATTTAGATTAACCAATGATAACGAAAGGGTCTAATTCATTTATTATCATTTATGTATTTCCATTTTATTTCAACAGGGTAGCCCTTTCAGTTACAAAAACTGCTCTGCCAAGGGGCCCTGCGCAATTAAAAACATAATACATACATAAAATATATAAAATATACAAAATAACAATAACATTTAAAACCAAAATTACACATTATATATCAAAGTAAACATAATAGAATTCCATTTTACAGTAGTAAATAAATAAGTAGAAAAAAATGCAATTTATAAATTACAATATAGAATTAAATACGTAGAGTAAAACAACATTCTATAGCAATTCACAAATAAATTATTTTTAAAAATATAGTAGATCTCTATATTAATGAGTTCATTTATAATACAATTAAAAGTTATGACACAGATGTAGATACAGTAATGTGAATATTATATTATTGGCCAAGTATGGCTAAGTATTCCACAATACCGTTGAAGGTTTGGGTTTGATTGTAATGTGTACGGAAGATTATTAAAGGCTGCCAGTGTAGGAAAGAGATGTTTTCATGTAATCAGGTAGGGGGGGGGGGGGGGTTGGAACAAATAATTGACTATTGATTGCATATCGAGTTGAATAATGAGCCGGTCTGTGTTGAATAAGTCTATTTAGATAGAAAGGAGCTGTACGGTGGATGATTTTGTGGACCATTAAACACTGCTGATACTTAATTCTTTGTGAGATAGATTGCCATTTCAATGTGTTTAGCAAGAAAGTCGTCAGAGTGAAATTATCAACATCTAAAACTATTCTTGCATATTTGTTCTGCATCCTTTGTAGTCTAAAAATATAATTTTTGGTACTATTACCCCAAAGGGTGCGACAATAGTCAAAATGAGGGAGCAACAGCGCATAATACATATCTATCAAGTTCCTGTTTGATACATATTTTTTTATTCTCCTTACACAATCAATCAAACACGAAACCTTCTTGATTATACTATTAATATGATAAGACCAATGACATGTCACCAATTCATTTCAGAATCAAGAATTAGACCAAGATATTTCCATTTGTCATGAGATCAGGAATGCATGCAAAATCAAAGAAAATATTGGCGTGAGAAAGGGCCAAAATACGTGAGTCTCGCATTCATTGCGTGAGAGTTGGTAGGGAAGTTCACAAAAAAATTCAACTCTCTTAAAGTGATAGGCTAACAATGTGGAGCTTCAATTTAAAAATTCTCAAACTTTGATATCTGAGCTACACAGTAGTGTTCTACTGGACAAATAAACACCTTAGAATACAAAAGTTCAGAAATTTATGATTCAACTGGCAAGATATGAATTAATAAACAATACTCGGGGCGAGTAGAAAATAGCCTAGATCTACACACAGTAACTCTATGGGAGGACATGGATAGGTGAATCCGGTCAACTTACGATTTTCACTTTTTTGAAGCACTAAATAATCATTTTGAAA
>JZLH01S0126325.1:19491-30556 GCA_001188425.1 Eucidaris tribuloides
GTTTCTGCTGTGAAAATTTCAGTCATACATTTCCTCTTTGTTGTATAATTATCATCACAAAATGCAGCGATGGTGAAATTTGTTGGGTGGCTTTCTATAGGTTCAATTTCTATCGGGGCCGGAGATTAATTCAACACTGGCAAATTAAAGGTAAATGATTGGGATAGTCCTTAACTTGGGGTAAAAACTATTCTAGAATCAAGTAAACTATGCAGAGATTCTACTGTGAAAATTTTGTAGTCAAAAGTTGACTCATTTTAGAATAATGTCCATCAGTATGCCATGTAACAGACAAATTTGTAGTGTAGCCTTCTATGGGGATTAAATCTATCGTGCCCTGATAAAATTTAACTGCTGGTCTGTTCATGCTTGATTCTCCTTAAGTACACAAACTCAAGAAAAATCCTTTCAGCCAGGAGATCCACTCCAGCTGGTGTACATTTGGTTTATCTTTCAACCAGTTTGGTTCTAAAGGCATTTTTAATTTCTCCCAATCATGTCACTGAGCTTTAAAGGTTAGTGACATCATTGGGAACACTTGAAAATGCCTCAAGAACCAAATGAGTTGAAATATATTCCAGCTGTTCACTATTAGATGTGGATCTCCCACCTGGGAGGATTTGTCTGTAATTTGTTTACTTAAGGAGAATCAAGCATAAACATAGGAGTATCTTATTCTTTGCCGGGTATGATAAAAATAAGCCCCATAGAGAGCCACACAGCAGGTTTCCATAGCTAACTAGTTGATATTGACATTGTTTGTTTTTAGAATGAGTGTAAGTTGACCTACAAGATTTCACAGGAGAAGTCCTTGGCATAGTTTACTTGATCTTAGAGTAGGTACAGCCAGAAGTTGGAGGACTGACCGACCCCCAATCATGTCATTTACCTTTAAATGCTTGTGTCTTTCAAGTAAACAAATTCAAGACAAATTTCCTCCAGCTATACACTCTAAAGCACAGTTAAATATTGGTATATTGTTTGACTGATGTTAGTTCATGAGGTATTTTTTACTTTTCCTAATTATGTCATGCCGCTATAATAATGTTTTGGAATAACTCATTTTGGCTGTTATACACTTCAGTTCTATTTCAGTAGACAAATCAATCATCATTTGACTGGTAATCTGTTTCAGCATCAACCATGCATTCATTTAGTCTAAAGTGCTAAATACTGTGGTCCAAAGCCTGTTGAAAAGTGGTTCTAAAAATGACACCTCATCGGACTTTGCCTTCTGATACTACCGAAACTCAGCAAAAAAGCAGACAAGAAAGAATACCAGGAGTAATAATATCTACATAGAAATAATTGGATTTACTTATAATTTCGACTTAAGAAATGGTTTAGCAAGAGTGAATGATGGACAGCGACATTTAACCCTAGACATAGGCCTAGGCTATTTTGGGAGATACTTGGCCGTCAACGCCGAAGATTGGTGCGAAAATTGCAATGCAACATCGCCTCGCGGACCTAATCAGCGAATAAGTTAGTTTTTTAAATGAAATGGCTTTTAGTTAATTTTATGGCTAATTTATGCATAATTTAATATGTGAAAGCTCAATACTCTTTTGCCTAACTCACCTAAATAAAGGCAACAAAATGTGCTAAGATTTTTGGTGTATGAAACCGGTTTTGTGGTTGTTCTTAGGCAAATGTCCTTATAAAAAATGGGCAATATCAGTATCAATTTCTTATGTATATCATATGTTACATAGTTGGAGGTTAAAATATGCAAACAAAAGATTCTAATAAATAATTATAAATAAGAGAATGATACTTGTTGAAAAATACGATTATCTGCAATTACTGACATGGCAATATTAAAAAAACCCTTAATCGGATTAATGAATTTCCATGTTAAAGAAGTAAAAAACGAAAACTAATATTGGGATGGCGTAAGGCATAGTCCACCTGACGTCAAGTGTTTTAATAAAAGCAAAGAAAAATGAGAGAGAACATATTTAATGAAAGTTTTGGCGGGAAAAAAATTAATCCACCAAAGAATAACAAAATTGATGCAAGTTTCAAAGTGGTATTTTGTGACATCATATGCAGCTAGCTCCCTATATGTCATCGTATATAATATTCTATTAAAGTGTATTTGTTGAAACCTCCTAACTCTGTTATTCTTTGGTGATTTTCGGCGGCCAAACTTTCATTAATATGTTTCTCTCATTTTTCTACTTTATTTAAACCAACTGATGTCAGGGTGAACCTTGCCTTTAATTTAGTGTTTCAAGTAACTGCATTTGCACTTGGCAATATCATTGATACCAAGACAAAAAAATATAGTATATGGGTGGGGTGGGCAATAGGGGGTGCTAAGGGAGTAAAGAGGGGTGCAGCGGTTACATGTATGTATGAAGAGCGCAATGGAAAGTGCAATTTTTTTTGTGGTAGCCGAGACATGGAACATATCAGTTCGATACTGGGCCAAGGATGACATTATGAAAAAAAGATCACTGCGCGTTACGTAAATATTAACCTGTGAGAACTAAGAACAAGATATTGTATAATCAGGCAGGAGGCTATGGAGATGGGTGTTATATGAAATCAAATCATCTCCAACAGGTTGAATAGGTTTAGCTATGCAAACATGGGATGGATTGGCAATTTATGGGCACAAACATCGTGCAGTGGAAAGACTTAAAGATTGTGTAGGGATGTGCAAGTCCATTATTCCCTTCACTATCAATACCAAACGGTTAGTTTAGTAGCTTACAAATGGTGTTGTTGAAAGTTTGAGATCCATACGTCTGAATTTGTTGTTTATTAGAGAAACTAATAACGACATGTTAGCCAGAATGTTTGTTGCTTTCCGTGAGTTTCAATTTTGCTCAAACTGGCGAATCGCGGTTATGTGTATGCGTCGCAAGACCATGCGGAGCACACTGATTGTTAAACGCTAACCTGCCGCAACGGACCCTTTGCTACGGCTGGATCGGACAATTTTGGAAGCGGCACGTCACGTTGTTGTCTGCCGATTTTTTGAATGGCTGTCTGAGTAATTTGAAAAAAGGATATGAAGTTGTAAACCGTCCCTGATTTTCACCAAAACTCAATATTTTTACCCCAAGTCTCTATGAGAGGTGTGTATTTATATTAATCTTCTACATTGGATATGATTCAGCTGCTTTCATTCATTTAGGTGCTTTTTGACATGCAAATCAGAACACAATCTTTTACACGAAAACAATTACTTCAAATGAACAATGAATTAGAAAGAAAAAAAAATCAGAAAACAAACATCAAAAATAAATGCATAGTATGGCAAACTGTAAATATATCTGGTCCATGCAAAAGACACAGTTTTTGATACCAAATTTTAATACCTTGCTGTTCCAATCTTTCTCCTTGTCACATTGAATAATCGCGAATTCATATGATTACCTTTCATTTAGAGTTAACAAATGATCTTTTATCATTTAAATAATCTAAAACGTTATATTTGCCGGAGAAAAACACATTTGTGTCATGTCAAGATCATGAGCAATTTGCTAGTATTTCTGCGAGAAACTTGGAGCTTCCCACTAAATAAATTTCAGTTTGAGACATTTACCTATTTCTGCAAGATTTTTGGTTGAAGACTTGTAAAGAAAAATAATTGAGAACATTTTGTCAGGTAGTTTTCTATAGAATACCTCTTCTGTCAAAATTCAGTCACTGGATTATATTTGCAAAGTACCCAGAAAAGAAATACATTAGTCTAATGCTGGGTTATTTCTCAGAAAGGTAAGAAGTCCTAAGAATAAATTTCGATGTATCTTTATGTTACACAAGTCTCATTTTATTCCCACTCTGAATATTATAACTCTTTTACATCATTCTAATATCTACATTCTTAAATCACAGTTCAACACAGTAGTTTGGACGATCTGCCCCTTGCTGCTGTTTCCCTGATGTGTTGCCATAACATGCACATGACACAGCGTGGAATTATCATGCATAAATCTCTTATAAGGATGGTACTCAATCAACCCAATCATTATCTCGCTAACCTGTTGGAGATGATGTGATTTTAGTATAAAACTCAGAGTGTCCAAAGACGCCCAGCCTGAGATAATTTCAGTTCTTCAGTTTGCGCAATGGGTAAACAAAACAGGAAGCAATCAGTGGCCATGTGTCATTGAGGCAGAACATGAATCTGCATTCAAACCTAGCACGGATTCTAACCATGATATCCGCGAGTCTGGACATCGCTTGCACCAGATTGCGCAAAAGCCATTGACTTGGGGCGGCACGGCATCGTCTTTGTATGTGGCCACCATCCGGTACCGCGATGCCCTCGGGCGAAGCGACTGTGTATTTGTCGCACACGGCACTCGCACGCGATATCGTACGCTGGCACGATACAGGGAGCACGTGCGAACACATTGCCCGAGTCGGAAGATCCCACCAGCATCATGCGCTATCTGCATCTGTCGTGAATTCGATGCCTGGCTCTCTGCGTGGCTTTTGTAAGAGATCGGGCAGAGTACGTGCATTTACGCAATAGGTTGGAGTATTGGTGTATGGGGTGTAGCACATTCCAATCTCGCACCAGTGGCTTTGAAGCCCCGTGGAAGGCTGCAGTCTGCCCGCTGCTGTAGGAGGGCCATTGTCCACGTGGTCTCGGCTCGGTAAGTAGAATTTCAATTCCCGTACGTTCGGGGATGATGTTGTTTGTTCACTTAGCGACCGTTGGTGATGATAGCCCGAGCATTTTGTTAAGAAAAACAAAAAGACAGAAACAAAAATTCAAGACCATCTCCACTGATTATTGTTCTATTGCTCGACAAGAAGTGCCAACTACAGTAAACTCGGTGACATTTATAGCAGCGGAAGCTCCATTAAAAAAATAAGTCAAACTTTGAGTCTGATATCTGACAACAAACAAATGTGTTGAGTGAAAATGAACAGCCTGATGAGAGACAAGAATAAAATTTTTTTAGTTACGTTGTCCACAAGCAAATTGGATCAAAGTCAGTTAATGATTAATGTCATGGATACAATAATTGCCTGAAGCACAGTCATCAAGGAATTCACAGTCACTCGATGCGAGCGCCCACTATTTAAAAGCACTTAAATGATCTTTTTGAAACAACAACTCTTTTCAGTGGGTTTATTGTTAGACCTTATCAGAACAATCTAGTGGCATGGAAGATCATTTAGCTCAGATTGTTTAAAGTGGAAACCATTGTTTAACTGATACAGTGAACTTCAGAAAAGTCAAAACAATTTTTTTCTATGAAAGTCCTCCACGCTCTAGTCTAATATACTGTGTTGTGTGAGCGGTCTGCCGAGAGTAGAGACTGCGGTGGGTCATGTCATTTCACTGTTTACTAGCCAGCCTTTGATGAAACTTAATACGAACCATGGGATTTGCATATACGGCTTCAGATGTTGCTCAAAGACAGAAATGTGTTGTAGCACAGAAGTGGCGGCGTCCCAGAGCATTTCGGCGCATCCACGGGCAGGCCGGAGGGTCGTGGGCCGTTTCCCCTGAAGGCAAGTGACGAGCGCATGATGGTGGGAGGCATCAAAGGGGCTTGGCGGATGTGGACCGGTGAAAAGGCCAAGAAGGTCACAGCGACGTCACATCGTTTGAAAAATGGCCAGTGTTGATGGCGTCGATGCTTCTGCACATTTCCTTCAGGGTCGGGGCTTCCACACGGTGACCTGATTGGTTGAAAGTGAGAAAGCGAGATATGTCATCAAAATATTTCTTACAGATTTTTTTTTTCAAAAAAGCAGCATCAAAAAGAACAGCCTGAAGGCCATCTCGTCTAGTCTCCAATGCTTAAAGGTTAGTGACATGATTTAGGAACACCTTGAAAAATGGAAATGCTCATAGAACCAAATGAGTTGAAATATAACCGATGTTCACATTAGCAGATTTGTGGATCTCCACCTGGGGAGATTTGTACCTGTAATTGATTACTTGAGGAGAATCAAGCATAAACATAGTGGTATCTTATTCTTAGCCGGGTAGGATAAAAATAGCCCCATAGAGAGCCACACAGGCAGGTTTCCATGCTCACTAGTGAGTTATTGACATTGGTTTGTTTTAGAAATAGTGAAACGTTCTGACTACAAAGATTTCAGCTAAGGAGAAGCCTTGGCATAGTTTACTTGATTAATAGAGTAGTATCAGCCGTCGAAGTTTAGGACTACCCACGCCATCATGTGCATTACCTTTAATACTTCATTTCGCGATATATGTCAATGTCACTAAAAAAATGCTTTCAGATAGTAACCTAAAACAACAACCAGGCCAAGGTGGTTGCTCACTTTCAAATTAGATCTAACTTAATTATCATTATCTTCTACAAAACTTATCAAACTCCATCAAACAGCGGTCAGAGATTTAAATCTCCATGGGCTTTATGTTGTAGGCCAATATGGTACAGATTCGCGGACTTCGGTGGCATTAAGATTAAGCAAAATCAAAACTTTCATGTGTTACATAATTGCATCATATCAGCCTATTTAGATATTCGATAAATTGATTCCCTAAATGTCTTAAGACAGGGGCCATAGTGCAAGTGTAAAATCTTAGGGAGGACAAAAAACTTGGGGAAAATTCATCGAACTACAGCAGTGTGAAAACCGCTGGCATTTTTCTCTTATTATATAAGAATTTTTTTTTTTTTTTTTTTTTTTTGGGGGGGGGGCGGGGGGGGGGAGGGGTGGGGGGGGGGGCAACTGCCATACTGCGAGCGCAACCCCTTCGCTTTAAAAGATGTACCAACATTTTAATTACCAAAATTTTAAAAATTGCCTTTCCAGGCTGCCAACTCTCACAAAAAATGAGTGCGGAGAACTCACACCAGGCCCTTTCTCACGCCAAATTGTTTTTTTTGGTGCTATATTAAATCCCATAAGATCTAAGTAACATCTATTGATCTGCCCCACGTGTTTTGACCGTCTCAGTCCTCAACTTCGAGATCATCCATGCATGCGAGCTCAATCGCAAGTGGAGTTCACAGACCATTGGCATGTCTGGCCTTTTACACTGCAACACATGCTGGCAAGCAGGCTGCACATGCACATATCCACTCTTGAACAGAACGCCGACCCTCCAACACTCACTAGTAGTAAAGCCTTAGTGAAACTGAAAGCGCAGTGAGCAGGTTCACCGCACTGGCTATTTCCACCGACTGCTCACCATACAAGCCAAGGGAAATGGATAGTGGCAATAAATCTTATATTTACGCGCCTTAACAAACTGTCTGATACAAATGTTCATTCATGTGGAAGAAGCATGCTAAGCCTTAACCCAGGGAGCTCCCGCCGCAGAGCCCAGGTCGCAAGTGCGTGTAAAAGCTACTGAAAAGTAATTGCAGACATAAAATGGGGTAGATTGGGCTAGTCCATAGCAACGAGCCAAATTAAGGAAGAAAAAAAAGATATTATGCACTACCCTCGATTATATGCATAGCAGTCTATCAGAGACACAATGCTTGACATCGAATGGCCCAACTGGAATGCTCAATAAAGCTTGCAACTAAATGTCGAAGTGCGTTCTCAGCTGCTTTCAAAATTGAGAAACAAAAGTGGCTGGATCGATCGCGAGGCGGCTTTAGGGCGCCGCGCGGAGCAAGCTAAATCATTCGTTCATGGCGGCACTGAAGCAGCGCCCCTAGCGCCATCACATCGCATTCAGCCATTTGTTCTCATTTTGAAAAGGCAGGAGAACGAACTCGACATTAGTTTCGGCTTTTGAGCGCCAGTTTGGGCATCGATGCAAGATTGTGTCTCTAGATAGACTCATCCAGCATATCGAGGTAAGACAAGTGCATAATTTTTTCTTTAAATTGGGTGCATATGGGCCATGATGGCTACCCATTTTATTCTGCGTACTTTTAAGTAGTATAGCACCACTGCACCTGGCTCCCATGGGTTAAAGTTAAAGGGCACAGCCATGGGGACAACCTCTATACTTTGTGGCAGCAAAGTAATATGAGTGGTTGTTTTCATGGCAGTCGTGAGCACAAAAGTGCCGTGAAAATTCACCTTTAAAATCATACTGAAATATTGCTCAATAAATAATGGATAGTTAACGGAATGACCTCCAACATATAAAATTGAAAGAAAGACTCATGCTTCAATCATTTTTCATTTTTAATTTCTAAAAATTCTGGCCGTGTCGAACAAAATTTTGTCGAACCGTTTTGGCGGACAGGAATCATTCAAATTACACAGTGGGCAAACTTGTTTTCGTTTTTTCCAGTGTTGGCGATGTGGTCCATAGTAGCCCCTAGGACCACAGACATGAACATAGATCTACAATAACAAGAATTGAGCATGATGGGCGTGGCATGTCAGTTGTCCACCGATGTGTTACTGAAATCCTTACCTTTCTATCGTTTTTATTTGCATCAATAGCGGCTTCAGTCCCAAAAAGCAGCCAGCTAACGCAAGCCTCCGCACCAAAATTATGTCCAGGTAAGCATGCCCCAACTCCCGGTAAAGCATAGTACTCGGCCAGCAACACACATGCACATCCACCCGTCCTCAACTCCACAGCCGTAAGTTGCCGCGAAAAGCCGTGGTCCGAGAAACAGATGTTCTCCCAAGTTGAAAACACCGCGTTCTGGAGCGCAAAAGAAAAATTACAAAGTAATCGTGTGTGGCGGAAACTCTGCAGGCAAGCTCGGGTTCGCACATAAATTTCGTGAAAACTAATTCGTATAAGATTTTATCTTTCGCATCTATCGCTGGCTTTACTCGCTGAAAAAAAGTGACTCCATCGAGTCTGTTTTTGAAAAAGGCAAAAGTGCTACGAAGAAACTCCCCACAATAAACATTAGTGATTGCGAGCACATACATGGAAAATTACATCTGCGAACTCACGACTGAATGTCGCCCCCAACGAACTGGCCATGGATTTTCCGCAAACAAGTTTTCAGCTGGCACTCATGGCTTCGTGGCACGAATGTTGTTTTTAGGGGTTGGGGAAATGGGAATGGGGGCGTTCGTATCTTTTTGTAAAAAACTCAATCTCCAGGGACTGGGTAGGGAAGGGTGTAATTTCTGTCATTTTCCACAGATAAAAATTAGCAATTGAATTGAAATTTGTGTTACTCACAGACTACTTTCATTAAAAAAATTATGAGCAGAGTAAGGCCTAACATTTATTTTAAATCAAATAAACACCTAAAAATGAAAGCAGCGATAGAGAAAAAAAAATGCCTTTAGTTTAGAAAGCCAAACTGGCTGAAAGGTAAACCCAAAATGCTACAACCAAAGCCTGGAGTGGATCTCCTGGTTGAACAGGATTGTCTTAGAGTTTAAGGAAAATCAAAGCATGAGCAGCCAGCAAGTTTAATTATCGGGGGGGCACGAAATAAGAAATTTAATCCCGCATAAAGAGCTAGCACTAGCATTGTCCTTTAACAGGGTTAATCAATGCATAACTGAATGGATAATTATCTTAAAAAGAGTCAACTTTTGGACTCAAAAAATTTCAACAGTAAAGAATCCTGGCAATATAATTTACTGATTCTAGAAATAGTTTTAACACCCAAGTGAGGACTACCCCAAATCAATATCTTTATTACTTGAAAAACAAACAAA
The DNA here is from genome assembly GCA_001188425.1 of Eucidaris tribuloides. Taxonomy (NCBI): domain Eukaryota; kingdom Metazoa; phylum Echinodermata; class Echinoidea; order Cidaroida; family Cidaridae; genus Eucidaris; species Eucidaris tribuloides. Next base: position 29,050 of record JZLH01S0126325.1, read on the forward strand.
TAACAAAAATCGGCGAGGATATTTTGTTTCGGGGGGTGGGGGGGGATAAGATAATGAAACTTTATAGTTGTTAAACAAAGTAAAAAAAAGCTCGGCCTGGAAATTAAAGGTAAACAAGACTCCTAAAAAATAAGAATCCGGTCAGAAAGGACCGAGAAAGCAATCCGTTGGGCGGGCACACCCGAAGGTCAATTTTAAAAAACGACAAATTCTGGTCAAAAGGTTGACCAAATAGAGTCGACTTGCCTGGAATTTTGGTCAAACTTGAACGCCGGAATGTGGTTGAAAACCGCCCTTCCGTGTGCCCCAAGCGAATCCTTTCTCCGAAGTCAGACTGACCGCGAAATATTGTAAGAGTATGGCGTGTAAGCATGTAGCGCTATTGTCAAATAAGAAAAATATAATGAAAAACAGTTACAATAAATCATAATAATTAAAAAACACATTCATAAATTCGAAAATGCTTTTCTTCTAAAAATTAAATTTGTTTATCGTTTCAAAATCTAATCATAAAATAACAAGGTATACTGTATTTAAATGAAAACAAAAACATTGATCAAAAAAAAACAAAGAAACAAAAAAAAGCTTAAACGTTATTAATAAGTTGATACGAGAAATAAATATTTGGAAATGCAGGCCCTTCAAAAATAGAAAGCGCAATAGGTGTTGTTAATTGAAGGACCAGTTATTAGACTATAATAATCAAAGTTTAAAGAGAAACAACAGGTACTGGTTGATACTTGCCAGAACAACATTTTTTATATCACTGCTTTCAACGCTTCTGTTGAACAGAATGGTATTCTAAAAATGTCACTATAGTAGAAGGAAGAGAGTAGTTGAAAACAAACAGAACACTGTGTCGTTTTGGAACATATCTGTTACACCAAATCCCCACTGCTGACAAAGTACTAAACACAGAAATCTATACGTGGCGACTATGTAATATTGCCGCATACACCACTGCAGCAAACGGAGGCTTATCCGACGGGTATTCAATAAACTGCAATCTCACTTTTTATTGGCATATGAGTGAATTAGTCCCCATTGATAAGCAAATGTAATTTACTCTCATCAGCGAATATGGAAATGTGAATTTGATGAAAGATCTTTCATGCATCAACGCAGTACTGTGTGTTCTCTTAAATGTAAAATATAATAATGAATAATGCAAGAATAACTAAGTGATTATGAGCATGACATCTAATAATTGGGAAGGGCCGGGTTGGCCGCGTGCTAGCTATATCGACCGACGATTTTGAGGACGGATACCGGTGGCCGTGTCTTGTCGTGAAAAATATGAAGACCCTTTCTCGCTCTGAATGCTCTTATGAGGAAGGAAGAACCGCGAAGCCCGAACACGCGGAATCGTTTTGGTGCTTCAAGGTCAGCGCGCCTCCCCGTGTAAAAAATGTCGGCCTGTAAAGAAATCGGCTTATACACCATGATGCATTGCTGGAGATTCCGCAATTGTTGAAAGAAAGATATTTGGCCTATGAAAATAACTAAT
>JZLH01S0126325.1:30581-44746 GCA_001188425.1 Eucidaris tribuloides
ATTCAAGACAAATTCCTCCAGCCTATACACTCTAGCCAGTTAAAATATTGGTATATGTTTTGACTGATTTAGTTCATGAGGTATTTTTTTACTTTTCCTAATTATGTCATGCCCTATAATAATGTTTTTGGATAACTTCATTTTGCTGTTATACACTTCAGTTCTATTTCAGTAGACAAATCAAATCCATCATTTGACTGTAATCTAGTTTCAGCAATCAACATGCATTTCATTTTATTCTAAATGCTAAAACTGTGGTCCAAACTGTTAAATGGTTCCTAAAATGACACTATCGACTTGCTCTGATAGCTACCAAACTCACAAAACAGACAAAAAAATACAGAGTAATATACTACCTGAAATAATGGATTTCTTTAATTTCACTAAGAAATGTTGTACAAAGTGAATATGGAAGCGACATTTAACCCTAACTAGGCCAGGCTATTTTGGGAGATCTTGGCCGTCAACCGCGCGATTGTGCCGAAAATTGGCATGCACATCGCCCGCGACCTAATCTACAGAATAGTATAGTTATTTTTTAAATGAAAATGGCTTTTAGTTAATTATGCTAATTTATGCATAATTAATATGTGAAATCATACTTTTTGCTCTAACTCCCTAAATAAAGCACCAAATGTGCTAATTTTTGGTGTAGAAACCGTTTGTGGTGTTCTTAGCAAATGTCCTTGAAAAAATGGCAATATCAGATCAATTTCTTATGTATCATATTGTTACATAGTTGGAGTTAAAATATGCAACAAAATGATTCTAATTATAATTCTAAATAAGAGATGATACTTGTTGAAAATACATGTATCTGCAATTACTGAGCATGGCATATTAAAAAACCCTTAATCGGATGAATTTCAGTTGAAGTAAAAAACAAAACTAATATTGATGCTTAAGGCATAGTTCACCCTGACGTCAAGTTGGTTTTAATAAAAGCAGAAAAATGAGAGAAACATATTAATGAAAGTTTGGCGAAAATCCACCAAAGAATAACAAAGTTATGCAGTTTCAAAGTTGTAATTTTGTGACATCATATGCCAGCAGCTCCCTATATGTCATGTTATATAAATTCTATTAAAAGTGTTATTTTGAAACCTCCTAACTCTGTTATTCTTTGGTGGATTTTCGCCAAACTTTCATTAATATGTTTCTCTCATTTTTCTACTTTTATTTAAACCAACTTGATGTCAGGGTGAACCTTGCCTTTAATTTGTGTTCAAGTTACTGGCATTTGCACTTGGCAATCCATTGAACCAAGGACAAAAAAAATATAGGTATATGGGTGGGGTGGGCATAGGGGTGGTGGAGGGGAGTAAGAGGGGTGCAGGGTCTACATGTATGTATGAAGAGCGCAAATGGAAAGGCAATTTTTTTGTGGTAGTCGAGACATGGTGGAAACATATGTTCATACTGGGCCAAGGATGACATTAGATCACCCGTTACGTAAATATTAACCCTTTGGAGACTAAGAACAAGATATGTGTATATCAGGCAGGAGGCTATGGAGAATGGGTGTTATATTGAAATCAAATCATCTCCAACAGGTTGAATAGGTTTACTATGCAAACATGGATGGATTGGCAATTATGCACAAACTGTGCAGTGGAAGACTTAAAGATTGTGTCAGGGATGTGCAAGTCCATTACTTCCCTTCACTATCAATACCAAACGGTAGTTTAGTACTTACAAATGGTGTGTTGAAAGCTTGAGATCCATACGTCATGAATTTGTTGTTTTATGAGAGAAACTAATAACGACATGTTACCAGAATGTATGTTCTTACTCGTGAGGTTTCGAAATTTTGGATGCGAAGACTGCGAATCGGGCACGGTTATGTTGTTATCGTCGCAGACGCCGAGCGGAGGCACACTGATTGGTTAAAGACGGCTAACGCGATCCGCCCCGCAGCGAAACCTTGTGCTAAGCGGCGCTGATCCGGACAATTTGGAACGCAGCGTGCACGCGTTTCGGTGCTCCCCCCAGCCGATCTTTTTGAAGAAGTGTGCTCTACTGAGGCTCAAAAGATTTGCAAAAAAGGACTGAGTTGTATTCCGTCAAATTTTCCACATGTGGACGCAAGAACGGTCAAAATATTCTTACCCCAAGGGTCCTCGTATGAGAAGGTGTTTTATTTAATACTTAATCTTCACATTGGCATATGATTTCAGCCGCCTGCTTTCATTTCATATTTAGGTGTTTTTTGACATCGAAATCAATGACACATATTCTACAGTACAGACCTAAGCACGAAAACACAATTTACTCCGTCAATGACCAGTAATAGAAAAAAATCCAGCGAAAAAGCTCATCAAAATAAATGCATAAGTATAGCAACACTGTTAATACATGGTCATCGCTAAAGAACAAGTTTTGAAATAAGCACTTTTACATACTTGCTGGTTCCAGATCGTTTACTCTCTCGTTGTCACCATTTGACTAATCTCAGCTCTAATTATAGATTACCTTTCACTATTAGGGTTAGACATGCTATTATATTCCATGTTTAATTAATCTAGAAACCTTAATAGTTTGCCCGGGAAAAGTAACACAATTTGTGTGCAAGTGATCGCACCGATCGATACAAATCTTGGTCCAGTATTGTCTGCGATAAACTTGGAGCTTCCACTAAATAAATTTCAGTTTGAACATTTTTACCTATTTCTTCAAGATTTTTGGTTGAAGATCTTGTTAAAAAAATAATTGAGAACATTTTGTTCAGGGTATTTTCTATAGAATACCTCTTCTGTCAAAAATTCAGTCCTGGATTATATTTGCAATACCCAGAAAAGAAAATAACATTAGTCTAATCTGGGTTATTTCTTCAAAAGGTAAGAAATCTAAGAATAAATTTCGATTTATCTTTATGGTTTACAAAGTCTCATTTTATTCCCAACTCTGATATTATAACTCTTTTACATCATTCTAATATCTTACATTCTTAAATAATTTCAACACAGTAGTTGGAGACTGCCTTGCTGTGTTTCCTGATGTGTTGTGTCATAACATGCACATGAACAGGAATTTCATGCATCAAATCTCTTATAAGATGTAGCTCAATCAACCAATCAGTTGATGCTCCTAACCTGTTGGAGATGATGTGATTTTAGTATAAAACTCAATGTCCAAAGACCCCAGCCTGAGATATTTCATTCTTCAGTTTCCAATGGGTAAACAAACAGGAAGAAATCAGTGCCATTGTGTCATTGAGGCAGAACATGAATCTGCATCAAACCCAGCACGGATTCTAACCATGATATCCGCATCTGACATCGCTTGCACCAATGCCAAAGCCATTGACTTTGCGGCCGTCATCGTCTTTTTATGTGCCACCTCCGTACCCGATGCCTCGGCGAACGACTGTGTATTTGTCGCCACGGCACTCGCACCGATATCGTACGCTGGCACGATACAAGGGAGCACGTGCGACACATTGCCCGAGTCGGAAGATCCCACCAGCATCATTGCGCTATCTGCATCTGTCGTGAATTCGATGCCCTGGCTCTCTGCGTGGCTTTTGTACAGATCGGCGAGTACTGCATTACTGCATAGGTTGGAGTATGGTGTAGGGGTGTAGGCACATTCCATCTCGCAACCAGTGGCTTTTGAAGCCCCGTGGAAGGCTGCATCTGCCCGTTGCTGTAGGAGGGCCATGTCCACGTGGTCTCGTGCTCGTAAGTAGAATTTCATTTCCGTACGTTCGGGGATGATGTTTGGTTTCACGCCACCGTTGGTGATGATACCTGAGCATTTTTAAGAAAAACAAAAAGACAAAAACAAAAATTCAAGACCATCTCCACTGATTATTGTCTATTTCTCACAAAAGAAGTGCCACTAGCATAAACTCGTGACATTTTATAGACACTGGAAGCTCCATTAAAAAAATAGTCAAACTTTGAGTCTGATATCTGACCAACATAACAATGTTTGAGTGGAAAAATGAACACCCTGATGAACAAGAATTAAATTTTTCAGTTACGTTGTCACAAGCAAATTGGATCAAAGTCAGTTAATGAATTAATGTCATGGATACAATAATTCTGAAGCACAGTCATCAAGGAATTCAGTCACTCATTCATTTCCACTATTTAAAAGCACTTAATGATCTTTTTGAACAACAACTCTTTTCAGGGGTTTATTGTTAGACCTTATCAGAGACACTAGTGGCATGGAAGATCATTTAGCTCAGATTGTTTAAAGTGGAAACATTGTTTAACTTGAACAGTGACTTTCAGAAAAGTCAAAAACATATTTTTTTCTTGAAGAGTCCTCAGCTCTAGTGCTAATATTACTGCGTTGTGGTGGGCTCCAAGAGTAGAGACTGGCGGGGTCATGATCATTCACTGTTTTACTACAGCCTTTGATGGAAACTTATACGAACCATGGATTTGCATATACGGCTTCAGATGTTGCCTCAAGACAGAAATGTTGTTGTAGCACAGAACCGCGGCGTCCAGAGCATTTCGGCCATCCCACGGGCAGGCGGAGGCGTGGGCCGGTTTCCCCTTGAAGCAGAGTGACAGGCGCATGATGGTGAGCATCAGGGGCTTGGCGATGTTGACGGTGAAAGGCAAGAAGGTCACAGCGACGTCAACATCTTTGAAAAATCCAGTGTTGATGGCGTCGATCTTCTTGCCATTTCCTTCAGGGTCTGGCGTTCCCAACACTGTGACCTGATTGGTTGAAAGTGAGAAGCGAGATATGTCATCAAAATATTTCTTAATTTTTTTTTCAAAAAGCAGCATCATAAGAACAGCCTAAGGCCATCTCGTCTAGTCTCCAATGCTTAAAGGTTAGTGACATGATTTAGGAACACCTTGAAAAATGGAAATGCTCATAGAACCAAATGAGTTGAAATATAACCGATGTTCACATTAGCAGATTTGTGGATCTCCACCTGGGGAGATTTGTACCTGTAATTTGATTACTTGAGGAGAATCAAGCATAAACATAGGAGTATCTTATTCTTTGCCGGGTAGGATAAAAATAAGCCCCATAGAGAGCCACACAGCAGGTTTCCATGCTACTAGTGATATTGACATTGTTTGTTTTAGAATGAGTGAACGTTAGACTACAAGATTTTCACAGGAGAAGCCTTGCATAGCTTACTTGATTCTAGAGTAGTATCAGCCCAAGTTGAGGACTACCCCCAATCATGTCATTTACCTTTAATACTTCATTTCCAATATATGTCAATGTCACTAAAAATGCTTCAGATAGTAACCAAACGAACACCAGGCCAGGTGGTTCTCACTTTTCAATCTAGATCTAACTTTATTACATGTATCTTCTACAAACATTTCAACTCTCAACATGCCAGAGGATTTAAATCTCCATGGGCTTTATGTGTAGGCCTATTGGTACAGATCTGCGACTTCGGTGCATTAAGAATTAAGCAAATTCAAAACTTTTCATGTTGTTACATAATTGCCATTCTATACTCTACTCTAGATATTCGATAATTGATTCCCTAATGTCTTAAGACAGGGGCAGTGCCAAGGTAAAATCTTAGGGAGGACAAAAACTTGGGGGCAAAATTCATGAACTACACAGTGTGAAAACCCTGCATTTTTCTCTTTTATATAAGATTTTTTTTTTTTTTTGGGGGGGGGGGTCAACTGCCATACTTGGCACCACCCCTGCTTTAAGATGTACCAACATTTTAATACCAAATTTTAAAATTGCTTTTCCAGGGCTGCCAACTCTCACAAAATGAGTGCGAGACTCACACCATTTGGCCCTTTCTCACGCCAAATTGTTTTTTGGTGTCTATGATTAAATTCCATAGATCTAAGTTACATTTCTATTGATCTCACGTGTTTTGACCTCTCAGTCTCACTTCGATCATCATGCATGCGAGTCTCATGCCAGTGGATTCACAGACATTGGCATGTCTGGCTTTTCACTGCAACACATGCTGGCAAGCAGGCTGCACATGCACATTCCACTCTTGAACGAGAAAGCCCGACCCTCCACTCACTAGTAGTAAAGCCTTAGTGAAACTGAAAGCGCAGTGACAGTGTTCACGCGCACTGCTATTTGCCACCACTGCTCACCCATACAAGCAAGGGGAATATAGTGCAATACATGCTATATTTACCCCTTACACCTGTCTGTATACTAAATGTTCATTCATGTGTGAAGAAGGCATGCTAAGCCTTAACCCAGGGAGCTCCCGCCCGCAGAGCCCAGGCGCAGTGCGTGTAAAACTACTAAAAGTATGCAGACATAAAATGGGGTAGAATTGGGGTAGCCATAGCACCCCAAATTAAAGAAGAAAAAAAGAAATTATGCACTACCCTCGATTATATGCATGCAGGTCTATCAAGAGACACAATCTTGACATCGATGCCCAAACTGGATGCTCAATAAAGCTGCAACTAATGTCGAGTGCGTTCTCCTGCTTTCAAAATTGAGAACAAAATGGCTGATCGATCGCGAGGCGCTAGGGCGCGCGTGCGCAAGCTAAATCATTCGTTCATGGCGCACGCGCGCCCTAGCGCCTCACGATCCATCAGCCATTTTGTTCTCAATTTTGAAAGCAGGAGAACGAACTCGACATTAGTTTCGGCTTTTTTGAGCGTCCAGTTTGGGCATCGATGTCAAGATTGTGTCTCTAGATAGACCTTCATCCACATAATCGAGGTAAGACAAGTGCATAATTTTTTCTTTAATTTGGGGTGCAATGGCCATGATGGCAACCCCATTTTATGTCTGCGTACTTTTAGTAGTATTACACGCACTGCACCTGGGCTCCCTGGGTTAACGTTAAGGGCACACATGGGGACAACTCTATACTTTTGTGCACAAAGTAATGAGTGGTTGTTTTCATGCAGTCGTGGCACAAGAATGTGCTCTGAAATTCACCTTTCAAAATCATACTGAAATATTGCTCAAAAATAATGGATAGTTTATGACCTCAACATATAAATTGAAAATGAAAGACTCATCGCTTCAACATTTTCATTTTTTAATTTTCTAAAATTTCTGCCGTGTCCTGAACAAAATTTTGTCCCGTTTTGGCGGGACAGAATCATTCAATTAACACAGTGCAAACTTTGTTCGTTTTTTCCAGTGTTGGGCGTATGTGGTCCATATAGCCTAGGACCACATACATGACATACATAACAAGAATTGAGCATGATGGGCGTGGCATGTCAGTTGTCACCATGTGTTACTGAAATCCTTACCTTTCCTATCTTTTTATTTGCATCAATAGCTGCTTTCAGTCCCAAAGCAGCAGCTACGCAAGCCTCCGCCACCAAATTATGTCCAGAAGCATGCCCCAACTCCGGTAAAGCATCGTACTCGGCCAGCAGACACACATGCACTCCACCGTCCTCAACTCCCCCGTAAGTTGCCCGAAAGCCGGTGGGTCCGAGACAGTGTTCCTCCAAGTTGAACCCGCGTTCTCGCAAGAAATTACAAAGTATCGTGTGTGCGTGAAACTCTTGCAGGCCAAGCTCGGGGTTTCGCCATATTTCGTGACCTAATTCGTATAGATTTTTATCTTCGGCATCTATCGCTGCTTTTACTCGCTGGAAAAGTGACTCCATCGTCTGTTTTTTGAAAGGCAAAATGCTACGAAGAAACTCCCACAATTCAACATGTGGTTAGATTGCGCACATCATGGAAAATTACATCTCGAACTCAAACTGAATGTGCGCCCCCAACGAACATGCCATGGAATTTTCCCACAAGTTTTCACTGCACTCATGGCTTCGTGCACGATTTTTTTTTAGGGGGTGGGGATGGGATGGGGGCGTTCGTCCTTTTTGTAAACCAATCTCCAGGGACTGGGTAGGGAAGGTGTAATTTCTGTCATTTTCCCCAGATAAAATTTAGCATTGAATTGAATTTGTTTTACTCACCACTTTCATTAAAATATGACAAGAAGGCCTACATTTATTTTAATCACTAACTTATATGACACGATTAGGAGAAAAAAATGCCTTTAGTTTAGAACCAAACTGGCTGAAAGGTAAACCAAATGTACACCAGCTGGAGTGGATCTCCTGGTTGGAAGGATTTGTCTTGAGTTTAGGAAAATCAAGCATGAACAGGCCAGCAGTTTAATTTTATCGGGGCACGATAGATTTAATCCCCATAGAAGGCTACACTACAAATTTGTCTGTTACAGGGGTTACATGGCATACTGATGGATATTATCTTAAAATGAGTCAACTTTTGACTACAAAATTTTCACAGTAGAATCCTTGCATATAATTTACTTGATTCTAGAATAGTTTTTACCCCAAGTTGAGGACTACCCCAATCATATCTTTTACCTTGAAACAAAACAAATAAAAAACAAAATCGGCGAGGATTTTTTTTCGGGGGGGGGGGGATAGATATGAAACAATTTATAGTTGTTACAATAAAAAAAAATGCTTCGGCCTGGAATTAAAGGTACACTCTTAAAAATCCCGGGTCAGACTGACTCGGAAAAGAATCCGTTGGGGGCACACCCGGAAAAGGGTCAATTTTAACCAAATTCTGGGTCAAGGTTGACCAAAATATGAGTCGACTTGCCTGGATTTTGGTCAAACTTGACCCGGAATGTGGTTGAACCTGACCCTTTCCGGGTGTGCCCCCAACGGATCCTTTCTCCGAGTCAGACTGACCCGGAATATTTAAGAGTGTATGGCGTGTATACATTGTAGGCCTATTGTCAATAAGAAAATATAATGAAAACAAGTTACAATAATCATAATAATTAAAAACACATTCATATTCGAAATGCTTTCTTCTAAATTTAATTTGTTTATCGTTTCAAATCTAATCATAAAATTAACAAGGTATACTGTATTTTTAAGAAAACAAAACATTGATAAAAAAAACAAAGAAACAAAAAAAGCTTAACGTTATTAATAGTTGAACGAGAAAATAAATATTTTGGAAATGCAGGGCCCTTCAAGAAGCGCAATGGTGTTGGTTAATTGAAGGACACTTATTAGACTATAATAATCAAAGTTTAAAGAGAATACACGATACTCGTTGGATTACTTGCCAGAACAACATTTTTTATATCACTGCTTTCAACGCTTCTGTTGAACCAGATGTATTCTAAAAATGTCACGTATAGTAGAAGGAAGAGAGTCGAGTTGAAAACAACAGAACACTGTGTCGTTTTGGAACATATCTGTTACACCAAATCCCACTGCTGACAACAGTACTACACAGGAAATCTATACGTCGGGACTATGTTAATATTCGCCATACACCACTGCCAGCAACGGAGGCTTATCGACGGTATTCAATAAACTGCCAATTCTCACTTTTTATTGCATATGAAGTGAATTAGTCCCCATTATAAGCAAAGTAAATTTACTCTCACTAGCAATATGAAATGTTGAATTTTGATGAAAAGATCTTTCATCATCAACCAGTACTGTGTGTTCTCTTCTAAATGTAAAATATTACTAATGAATAATTGCAAGAATAACTAAGATTTCATGGAGCATGACCATCTAATAATGGGAAGGGGCCGGGGTTGGCCGCGGTGCTAGGCTATATCGGACCCCGATTTTGAGACGGATACCGTGGCCGTTCCTTGTCGTGGAAAAATATGAAGACCCTTTTCTCCTCTTATGCTCTTTATGAGGAAGGAAGACCGAAGGCCCAACACTCGATCGTTTTTGCTCTTCAAGGTCACCCCCTCCCCGTGTAAAAAACTGTCGGCCTGTAAAGAATCGCTTATACATCCATGATTGTCATTCTGGGAGATTCCGCATTGTTGAAAGAAAGATATTTGGCCTATGAAAATACGATGTAAATTTATAATGGAGATAATGGAAAGCGCGGCCTTGGTTTGAAATAATGTGAACGCCCCCCCCCCCCATTAAACATCAGTGGATACAGGGCATATAGTCGCAACTCGCAAGGCAACTGATGTTTATTTCAGAGATTACTCTGAGTTTCATAAACTTATATCGGGCCTACAATAAGTAGTCGAATGATAAATCAAATTGACTTTGAAATCATATACTAATTGTTATTTAATAAGTTTAATAAATGTACATTTTAAAAGATTATAATATCTAAAATTCTCTCTATCACATTGAAGGGGTAATAATCTCCCGATGCCACAATTTTTTTCTACATTTCTTTGGTCTAAATAGGGGCTAAAACTATGCGTTTCTATCACAGCAGCATTACATTATGTACCTCACACACAGGGTATACCCTATAGGGTGGGGCCTTAAATGTCAAAGTCAAAATTTTAAGACGTCCACTTGGGAAATGATTAACACCAACAATACAAGCATTATGACACCAAACTTAACGTTGAATCTTTAAATAAACCCCCACCCCATGAAATTCAATTTTTTGCTTAAACCCCCCAAACTGCTGCCAAATGAAGATTTTGGTCAAAGTGTAACATAAAGAACGGTAAGGGAATTAGGGATTGCAGTGAGGATTTCAAGAAGATGTACAGGAAGTATGTCAAAAACTGATGGGTTGTCATACTTGCAAGGGAGTGAATCGAACGAAGGGGGTGTGGGAGGTGAGATTCCCCACTCCCATGTTAGGAATTTTTTTGAATACGCATTAAAAAATGTGTTTTCTGGGCATGGTAAATACATATTTAATCTAATATATAAAATTTGTATTTCTTCTATCAATATTTAGATTGCTTCAGTTCATTTTTAAAATATGTTTTCATTGTAAAACATTTTTTGTCCAATTTATTATTATTATTATTATTATTATTATTATTATTATTATTATTATTATTTTTATTTATTTATTTAGTTTTTGGGGGGGTAGGGGGGGGGGTCTTGACTTGAGCAATTTAAAGGTCCCCGTAGTCCCATTACTAGTGACTACAACAAGCATGTTCCCTGCCTCGCTATTTGGGAAACTGGGCATGTGTTACTGTGCAGAAGAATGTGAGAAACAGGTATTTCATTAAAATTTACATGATTATGCACTGGCGTACGTGGGTGGGGGGGGGGGGGTCGTTGGGGGGGAAACAGCCCTCCCCCAATAAATTTTAACCATGGATTATTTTTAATTTCATGCAAGTGATTTATCGATGTTAATGAACCATTGAAATATGTATTTACCTAGGAGCTGTATTTTTACTAGGGGCGTCGATCCACTTTTCGGATTAGGGAGGCAAAAGTGAAAGAATATCAACAATTTTCGGCGCGCTCTCTGCGCCAAATTGCAATACATGTATAGACGTTTACGCGCCAAACACGCCGAAAAATTCAAAATTGTGTATGTTTAATATTATTTCTATGCTAAGTTTAATGGTTTTGTATTGCTCTCCAATGCTTTTTAAACATATCCTTGCATTACATATGAATTTTTCAAGTGGTCAAAATTAGTGGGGAGGGGGAGGGATGGGGTAAATCAATATTTTTGCCCTCCCCCCCAATGTTTTCATTGGGGTGGCGACTGCCCCCCCTTGCCACCTCAGGATTGACGTCCCTGTACCATGCATAGAGGCCTGTCTTTTCTATGCATATTTTCAAAAAGTTCCTAACGTGGGGTATCCCCCTCCCTCACCCTCCACGCTTGGTCGCTTAGCTCCATCGCAAGTATGACTACCCAATTACAATTTTCAGATAGGCCTAATTAGATAGGCCTATCTGAAAATATATATTTTTTTTTACATCTACATGTACAATCCCTAATAGTCTTCATAAAATATACCTTTAAAATATGTAATTGTCATGCCTAGAATCCCATCTTTTATATGCGTATTTTCAAAAAGTTGCTACCGTGGGAGGGGGAGTATTATTCTCCCACCCCTCCCCGCTACGTCTGGGTACCTCGTTTAAGTTTTTATACTACAAGTAGTGTAGTATCATTAAAAAAAATTCTGGTCGGTCGAATCGTGACACATGTCTCCACAGTATAAGTATACGTAATCAAGTCAAAATTTCCTCTTCGGGTATGCCCAGGATTGCACATTTTCAAGTCGAAAAATGAAAAAGCTCCCTACCAGGCATGGGAGGGGGACACCCCCCACACCCCACATCCTCCCCCCGAATATAATATTTTTTTACGCCACTGATTACTTACGCCACTGTATGAAATTGAAAATAAGCCATGGTTGAAATTTATTTGGGGCGGCGGCAGTGGCGCCAGCCCCCAGCCCCCGGCCCCCCACCAGTACTCCAGTGCCAATTACACTCTGTACTGTGGGCAGTTTGGTGGGTGGTTGAAAATATTTACAGGGGGAAGTCTGTCTATGGAGTAATTCAACTAAGCAGCATTTAATACAATTAGTTGTACTTATAGCACAGTTAATTTGTATAATACACTGTACACGTAATACAGCATATACAATGCAAATTTAGTTTTTTGGCCGGGGTGGGTTTTTTTTTACGCACTACATACCAACTTCCTATACAAAATATCTTTCAAATGACCCAATGTACCATCTCTGAAGTGGACGTAATTAAATTCCAAAATTGTTGATTTCACCCCTTCTAAGCCCCCACCCTAACAGGGCGTCGCTAGACCATTTTGAATGGGGGTGTGCATGGTCAATTTGCCGAATGGCATAAATGAAACTGCCGATTGCAAGGGTTGTTGAAGGGTGTGAACGGAGGCATCCGTTTAATTTAAGATGGGGGGGGGGGTAGGGTGATTTCACCTTTTTTTATTCGTCCTCTACCTATATAGTCGTTCTTTCTAAATCTTAGTACCCACCGCTTTTATTTCTACTTTTTCTAAAATGTATATATTCAATCGAATCAAAATTATTAATCCCCACTTTAAGTCACACTCAAATCTTGCTTTTTTTTCCAGTTGATTGTTGATTGGTGATAAATTGGGGAGGGTCTGGGAGGGGGTGCCCCCTCCTAGCGTGAGAAAACTTGACATTTTTCCTTGATAACGAGTGTTTTCTGCCCCATTTTGGATGATGGAATGTATAATAGACATTTTTGTTGCTGTTCAAAAGTTGTCGCGATTGCTCATCAGTAATCATTTGGGTGGGGTCTGCAAGGGTTTTCCCCTCCCAAGGTGAGAACATTTTGACCCTCACCAGATAACTACTGTTTTTTGGCATTCTTCTTTTCAGCATTACCGGACAAGATCAACCCCTACCCTTTTTTGTACTGCAGCCAATGTATTTCTTGGTTTAAAAGGGGCAAACAATTATAAAGTACCGAAGTGTTTACGTCTCAGTTTCAGTTTTCAGTTTCAGTTTGGTTTTATTTCTGCATTTTTCAACATATCAAAATTAACAATAATTACAAATCAAGTCACATAATCAGTGACAATATATAGTTCAAACATTTCAAGTTCATAAACCAACAACAACGATACAAAAAAAATGATACATTATATAATGTTATTGTTTAATAACAATAACATTATATTTATTATCGCTTACAAAATTAGAGCCGTTTATTGAATTACCAAAAAGCACCAAATATACAAACTCTCCTAAAACCCACATTCACCACCTTTATTTTCTCGTGTAAATGTAAATACATGAACTGTTTACGATGTAAATATCTTTCAAATTGCAACTTTAATGTTTTGTGTATTTAATAATGTTTAACCCAACAATATTTTCCAAATGTGTTTACAAAGATATTCAGTCCCCACTATAGAATAAAACGTCAAATTCTAAATTCCACTATCCTAAAGTTTATATCCAATCAGTTCTTAACTCTGTTCGTCAGCATGGTCCACAATAAGTAACAAACTTTATAAATTACAAGTTACACTAACTTTAAAACAAAGCTCAAGAGAATACTCAGTTTGACTCTTATAATGTTTATCTCAAAATTGTTAACCCCCTCCCCACCCTTTTCTTTCCCCTTTTAAATGATCTTCAATCTTTATTGACTTATGCTGTTCGTTTATTGTTTAAATTTACATGTGCATGTGCTTTGCTACATTGTCATATTTAAACTATTCATCTTTAGTGGGCTTTGCTATAAAAGAACTACATTGTCTGTAGTGTCCTTTTTCCCATATCATAATATGACTATGTTATGCAATGCATGATTCCATTGTAGCATTTATGTCTATGATTGTTTGAGTAAAAAATAAACTGAACTTGAACTTGAGCTCTGTTTCGGAAATATTGTGCGGACAATAGCGGAACGAGGTGCAGTGCGTCACAGCTGGTTGATTCTACCAATAGGAGAGCTGCACTTGCACTGAGTTATGGTTTGGCTACTCCG
>JZLH01S0126325.1:51340-63297 GCA_001188425.1 Eucidaris tribuloides
GGGGGGGCGAAGGGTAGGTGTATGTTTGTGTGTGATTACATGTATGCGCGCGTGTCTTTGTGTGTGTTGTGAAATTGCATGATGCTTTAAATTCAGACAGGTTTCCTGTCTCGCAGAACCTTCTCTCAACTAGCTGGACCCTATCACCAATGGTGAAATTAAAATGTGATAAGAATTCAATTAAAGATTTTTTTTGTCAATTATTTAGCCGTCACCTGCAGCAGTCATGGTGTGGATCCACGGCGGAGGTTACAACACGGGGGCAGGATCCGTGGACGACCTCCTACCAATTCCGTTGGCCATCATCGGAGAAGTCATCGTAGTTACCATCAACTACAGAGTGGGCTCCTTAGGTTTCCTCACTACTGGTAATTTCCGATGATTATAACTTTTGGTATTTTGTCCATACTCAGGCGCGGATTGGAGGGGGGGGGGGCACATCCGGCCCCACATTTTCGAGACAAAATCCTTCATGGTGCCCCCTTTCTAAACACAACAAAAAAAGTTACTACCCCCTTTTTCAAAATATTATAACTTGAAAAAAGAACGGTGTTGAGCACAATAATTTGGCAAGGATGTTCCTGCAGTAATTGACTAAATTCTGTGAGAAAATGAGGTTGATCCGTCAAGTCATGCATGAGTGAGCACATATTAAAGGCAAAAGGTCACTTTTCAAAAGTCACAAGGGTCATTTTGGGGGGTTTTTGAAGCAGGATTTAGACAAATTCTGTTTCTGGTGAATGATTAATCGCTATTTATGTTAATCATCTATCGTTTGATCCTCTCATATGTCCTTTGGCACTTTGTGCATATTTTACGCTTCGGTGAGCGCAATTTAAAAATTTCCACCCTTTCTCGATTTTGAAATTGTAAAATCCATTACGTTTACTGCAAAAAATTTAAATCCGAATTTTTTCAGCAAAATGTATCTTTACGTGTTGTGCGAACATAAGAGCGTTTGTAAAACCCTATGACATGTTGAGTGACACTTTATAATAAAGGAAAAAATGTCATTATTTACCAATTTTGGCATAAGAGATGACTCATGTGACTTTGAAAGTGGCATTCACCTTTAATGCATGCTCATTCATGCATGACCCAACGACCAATCACATTTCACACAGAAGTTAGTCAATGAGTGTAGGAAACCTTTGCCAAATTATTTTGCATAAACTTGTTTTGTTAAAAGTTATGGTATGTTGAAAAGGGGGTAGTTACTTTTGTTGGTTTATAACATCCTGAGTCGCGCCCCTGCTCATAATTTTTCGTAAAGATGACCCAAATTTTGGAAAAAAATATTCTATAAAGTATTGGTCCAACATGAAAATTGTTTTGGTTTATAATTATGAGTCAACATGTAACGAAGATTATCACTTCGGTATAATCATTATGTATACGTATCGTGCGGTAAGATTGGTCACGCCAACCTCCCAAAACTCGCTCTGCGGGGGGGGGGGGGGTGTCTTATGAAAATTATTTTTCCAAATCCCCTAAAAATCAATTATTTCACATTTTCAAACACCCCCTTTTTGACGAAAAAGGGGGATGATATCGTGAAAAAGGGGTAATTACGGTGAAAAGGGGGGTGTTTGGGGTGTTAACCACCCGCTTCGGACACCCCCTGCGTACGCGTTTTGGTGTGGAACACCACTATACTACAGTGGGAGGCCCAAATGATGTCCGAATGCCTCGTAATACAATGTATATAAATAATTACTCTGCAGTGGTCTATCCAAGAACCTTTTCGGGGGAAGAAGTGAAGTAATCTCCAGTCTCAGTGTTACGATTTGGAATGCTGCTATGCAATGCTTAGTAACATGCAACATCTTTCGTTAAGTCCAAGGTAATTATATAGATCATTTTATTAATCAACAAGTGACAGAAAACAGTTACAAGTGACAAACATAAAGATGTATATAATTGAACCAGGACCATGACAGATAATTGAAAATAAATATAAATATCATTCAATGCTGTCATTGGCTGGGTAAAAGAAAATAATATAACAGAAATAGGTAGATATATTTAGGCAGTAACGTTAGAAACATACAACGGAAATAGAATTTACAAAACAACACGACATACACTCATGCTCATAATTATGGAATACTTAAAAAACATTTTAGAAGTTGCCATTTTTCCGTGAACGGTAAGATCTGGGATTAATATTATGTTACACCCAAGTGAACAATTATAATCTAGTATTTCAGGAATTTTAGCATTTGTAGCGTCCGACTCGACATAAACCCGTGTTTATAAATGGCGGTGTTGTTTTGTTGAATCACGTGGTGGTTACGCGCGTTATTAGACTTGTAACAGACACTATTCTGATGTTAATTTAGTGATAATGACATTAGATCGAAATTTATCAGTTTTCTGTGTTTTTAAATACTTTGATTAATACTTTTCATGATTTTTGTGGTTTTAAAAAAAATAACATATAATTGTTATTGCGTCAAACGTACTATAGTTTTTTTACTTAAGTCATCTCATGAAATCCAAAAAATTGCTTCACATACTGCGTTTTTGTGAATATAAACACTTGTCTCGAAAATTTTGGACGATATAGGAGAAAGAACTTAGTATCAAAATATTCCATAATTATGAGCAGGAGTGTATATAAAACACAGTAATACAGTTCAAGAACTCCAATAGATGAGAAATATTTTCGAAATAATTTGTAATAACCCTGAAAACGGAGTCGGCGGTCATAACCGTCACCAGTGGCCTGGTGTAACAAAGGTCTTAAAGTAAAAAAACAAATCCGGGTTTATATTTCATCTTTGTTACAATGAAACTGATGATGAGTGTGTCCGATGACCTTCCATATCCACGGCTATTTCCGATTACTTTAATTGGAAACCCATTTTTACTTCTTTGTTTTCTTTGAATTCCTTCACCAAACAATTCTTTTTCATTTGTTTTATTGTATATATAGCCAGGATCAGACGTGTGTTTAGGCACGTCTGATTCAGAAACGAATCAGGTTTTTAACATCTCTTCGCACCCTGGCTGCTGATGAAGAGTGTGGGCTAACCTGTTTTTAATAACACTCTCCTAACCGGAGTAAGTGTTTTGTGCCTTCGGATTTTTGAAAAATATGTAGTCGGTATGAAATTGAATCAATTTATCAGGATTGTGGTGATTAAGCTCGCAAACTCTGGTGAACTTGATATCCAGGCACTGGGGTAAAATTAACACAATCCGTGTTTTATACCGACTGACAGGTCACTGTGGTAAATTCTACCTCGTTTAGAGTAATATTTTACACGGAGTTTTCTAGGTGTATGCATATGCAGATATATATAATTATGTCAGTCATTTTCCATACTTTTTATAGAGGATCACATCCATTCCACATATACAGTGATTTGATATCACAAATTTACTCATAAACATAATTTTCTTTCTAGGTGACGAAGAAATGCCGGCTAACCTGGGATTGTTAGACCAACGCGCAGCTTTGATATGGATTCGAGACAACATCGCAGGTACGACTTGTTCCGACTTTCTTTTATTACTTGTTAAAAATTTTGAAATAAATGAATTCATACTTGTCATCATCAAAGTGTATATGATCATGTTGCATATCTCGTCAGAAGTAGATTGAAAGTGTGATTGGAACTTTATACAGAAAACACAAGGCTCCGGCTATTTTCAAAATTCTTTACCACAACGAAAAGACCGAACAAAAAGTTTTGGTGGCGAATAATACGACACCGACTATTTAATTATCCGAAAACATGAATACGTGTACGCTTTCCCGAGTTGTGTTTGTACAGACAGATATACATATTGATACATAAATCTTCCATCGGCTGTGCGTAATTCCGAAGAAGGGGGAGGGGGGGGGGGTACTCACGTATATTGGGTATACGGGGATGTGCTGCTGGGATGGGTGACTTTTAAAGAAAAATCCTTAAACGTGTGTCCATTTTTATTCAAAAAGATCTTCAGACATGGGTCTGCTATCATTTGTTTCGTTCCTCTCGCAATTTTCAAATCTTCGGCGCGCTTCGCGCGCCCAGAATTGTTGGACAAACCCCCCTTATCAAAGAGCTAGATCTGCTACTGAAAATATATAAAATTTCAAGTTTGAAACCCTTCGACATGGGTCGATTTTTTCACACAAAAAACTATTTAGATATGGGTGCCTGTTGACAGCAAAAGGAGCCTTAGATGTGGGTATGGGTTCGGGCGGCACACCTCCATCCGACTATGATCTGAGTACTCCCCCCGAGGGGGGGGGGGGTTGGCGTAATTATATACCTCAATCTAGGCAAGCTTTCTTGCATAGTAAGGTTGGTATAAGCTTGAACTATATTGTTTGTACAGATTATCTCTTGATAGTTACTCAGTCGAAAATTGTCTATATGAGTATGTTTTTGAGTTTCACGGCCAAATCACATCCGTTCACAGCCAGACAGCCAAAATCTTGGGGGGGGGGGGAAATCTAAAAAAAACACACACCCCAAACCCTGATTTTCATTACTTTGAAAAGAATAGGGGCCACCACCCCTGCCCCCTCTGGCGCCGCCAATGATATTGTATTAGAAGAAACCGTAAGATATACAATGCCAGTTTGAAAATTGAAGCCCTCCCTTCCTTTTCTTTCCTACATTATATTCTCACCCCAAGCATTTGGTGGTGACCCAGACAGAGTCACTATTTTCGGCGAGAGTGCCGGGTCGGGAAGTGTTAATCTTCATCTTCTGTCGCCGCTAAGTGCTGGACTGTTCCACCGTGCCATCATGCAGGTAAGAACTTTGTCAGTGCTATAGGTCACAAATAATAATGCGCATGTGTATAAAAAGGTCAAGTTTGACTTCTCCTCATCAGTCGCTTTCTGTCCACTGCTGGACGAAAGCCTCAGCATGTTAAAGGCACATCTCTCTATCTCTAGCTTTCTTGAACCAATTTGCTGTTCCCCAGTAACTGTCCAGCTCATTCCTCCATCTTTTGCTTTGCCTGTCTCGGTTTTTGTTTCCTGGCATAGGTCTCCAAGATGTTACTATTGTTGACTGACCATCATGCTGTTGTCTGACCTTCTGCCTATGTGACCTGCCCACTTCCACTTCATTCCTTTAGCTGTTTCTAAGACAACCTGAGTGTTTGTTTGTTCTCCTAGCCACTTGTTGGTCTTCCTATCCTTGTATGTAATTCGTAACATGTTACGTTCCATGTCATGTTGTGCCACTTTCTCCGTGTTTCTGTCCTATAAGTCATGGCTGCATTTAAGACCTTCCATTTCAAACATTTTGGTATATCTCCCTTTATGATGTTACCAAGTTTGCCATACTGAGTTTATCCGAGGCTGACTGTTTCATGATTGTTTATTTCACGCAGATAATGCATACATTATGGTTGTATATTATTACGAATAATTATGGATATAGTACAGGACAGTATATACACAATTATTCCTATACAATTGATTGATCTCGAGTGCTGATTGTTTGAGTAATACCCTTTCGCTTTAGATCATTGTCTTATCATTAAGTAAAACTCATCCATGTATGTATTTTTTGAATTTTCACAAGGAAAAGAGTGAAATGACAGAAAAAAAATCGTCACTTACTTTTTACACGGAAAATTTATGAATAAGAGGTGAAGTTAATGATGCTTTGATTTAAAGATATTAGACTTTCATGATTTAACAAGAAATTGCTTGAAATCGAACTTCGTTCTTTAGATTTTCGACATCTGACTGTAACGTTGTAATCTTATGAATTCATTTTTTAAAATAATATTTTTTTAGTTTCTATTTTCTAGTAGTGGTTGCAATCACGTAGCATGGTCTCACGATCCCAGCATGGAGAATGCCGTTAAGGAGACATTCGAGTTTGGTCGACAACTCGGTTGTGACGTCACGACATCCACGGAATTGGTCATGTGTTTGCGAGAGAAGCCAGTAGAGGACTACATAGCATATCTCGAAACAAGGGACGTGAGTAAAGTCGATTTGGTCGATTATACCGAACACGAGAGCAATTACTGCGGAATAACTTTGAAATAGTCAACTTTTTAAAAATAATTTGTTTTTTTTTGTAATAAAAATTTCAATACAAACAAATTATTTCAGTATTTGTTAAAACAATTTGATACTTGTTTTTTAACGTCATTTTATCGCAATTTTTATTTTCTGATCATAACACCACATCCAGTATCTACTCTCTCTTAAAGAAACAAGTGAAATTGTTCACCCTTTAAGGGGATCCGGATCCCCAGTGATCACCGACGTCACTCCGAAATGGGTGAAAAACACATATTATTCACTCCAAATCCACTCTCTATTCACTCTCTGTGTAACACTTAATCTTTAAAGAATGAACCTTCTCACTCATTTCTTTAAAATGTATATCGGGCAACACTACGGATGTAAATTTAAAACCCTACTTTTTGCGGTGTGCCTCTTTTTCTTCTCCTGTATCTTTCGGCGTAACAGCCGATGTCTAGTTACATGCTAAGACCTGTCGTCGACGGGTACTTCCTTCCTGACGACCCGATAAAGATGGCGGCCGAGGGCGATTTTAACTCTGCTGACGTCATCAACGGACATCTGTCGGATGAAGGGACCATTATGATCATGGCTGCGATGGGCTTTGCTACCGAGAAACCGAGTTTTAACGAGACGTCATATCACGACTTTATTGCTGGTTCTCTGAGAACACAAGATCCGATATTGATCGATTCTACAGCGTTTGTCTACATTGACGAATCACAGGTGACGTATATGCTTTTCCAGTCCATGGTTATATGCTCACTTTAGGCTCTTCCAACTCCCTGGTTTAGGTCTACCCATACGGGCGAATTAGTTGATAATGAAATAATGTCCATCTTTTATGACCAGTACCCTCATGTATACCTTTGACTATTTTAATTTGCTGAAAAATCTCATAATTATGTGACGAGTAGCTTTATTTGTATCTTGTACCAGTAAATTGGATAATGCATCCGCATTGAATATTGCTCATTGTAGGTTGCGGAGGCATCGTGTGTACGGGTTGTCCCCCTCCCGGCATTCCGTGCGTTTGTACGTGCATACGATATGCGCGCGTCCTTCTATCTGTCCGTCCATTATAATATACTCGTCACAACAGTGAAAACTTAAGAACCGCTCAGTGAATTTTGATAAAACTATGGTAAAGTAAATAATGTATCTACGAAGAAGAAGAAGAAGAAGTAGATGAAAAGAGAAGAAGAAGAAGAAGAAGAAGAAGAAGAGAAGAAGAAGAAGAAGAAGAAGAAAGAAAGAGAACATAAGATAATTAGTGTTGAAATTACCCAATCTCATAACTTTCGTCATCAACATTTTTTTGTTGTTGAAACAGGTTGGTGACGCTGGAGCAGAATACATTTGTTCTCTAACCAAAATGATGGCGATACCCATTTTTGTATGCTCCGCAAATGACATGACGAGAAATCTCGTTAAGGCTAGTAGAAACGGCCTACTCCTACGTCATGACGCACGTGCCTTCGTCTCAATTGGAGCAGGAACTTCACCTGGTTGAAGCTGGTCACGGCGAAGATATTCCCTACGTCTTCGGATATCCCTCATGACGAGTTACGCTGACCGCCGTTCACATGTCGATCTTTCTTTGGGGGAAGTTTCACCGACGAAGAAGCTGCGATGTCTTTGCAGGTGATGCGATATTGGACAAACTTCGCAAAGACGGGTGAGATTTTTCAATCTTTTGGGGGTTTTTTGCAAATAAAAATACTGTAATAATAGTCCTACCATGTTATGAGAAGTAATGGTAGTATGTGGTTTCAGCAACGGCCGTTTAGAGTAATCGTGTCATAACATTTGAACAAGACACTATCTGGTTGTCAAATCTTTATAAGAATGCTTTTATACTATAATACTGTGCGTAGCTATCGGAAGGAAACCACGGCCAACTTCGTGGGCAGTATAAGGTGTCGCTCGGCGCAACATCTCTAACTGTGTCGACATTGATGTCGTTTTTAGCCATCTTAATCGCAGGTAGCCAGTACTGTTTACTAAGCGACACAAATAACTTCTGGCAGCCAGACTAGTTCTCTCCTTTTTAACTTTTCACTGTACTCTGTTGTTATTTTTTCTTCAGAAATCCGAATCTTTCTTACAAGAAAGTGAAGAAGCACCAGCCAGTGAGTTTCCTTCATGGCCGAAGTCTACGCCAGTGATCCGATGTACAAGGAATTGTCCTCAACTTTTCCCAATCGGGAGGGTTTTCCAGATGCCAAGGAGTGTTTCTACTGGGACTCACTGTTTCCTGAACTTATGCAGAATTCCCGTAAGTACATTACCAATAATCTGAATCATTGGGAGTTGTAAATTGATTTTCTACGTCAATGTGAACGAGTGAACACGCAATTTCAGTGTTTGTTTAAGGCAAATTTTAAATCTAAATCCATGAGGAAATCCAATTCATCTAGGGGATGAATGAAAAGACCATCCTCCAAGATGAATACGATGACATCACAGATTGACGCCAGTGGCAGAAAAACCACTACACTCTCGTGTCACAGAGTCTCTTCCCCGAGTACTGGATAACTTTTGGGGTACCTAAACGTACAAACAAATGAGCGCAATGAACATCACAGTACATCATATACAGCAAATAATTAGGATAAGGAGCCTTTGGATAGTATCTTGGATTCCTCGGCAATCAAAGATTGAAATTAAGAGCTGTTCTACCCTCCGTCTGTTGCAACGTTAAGAGAACTAACCAGTGCTTAACTCATTGTTTGTTTCTTTCATACAGTGAAGCTAGTAGAATTGAAATCCGTCTTAGCAGAGAAGGAAGACGCACAAAGGAAGAACAGCTGTATTGAATGCCCGAGAACTGCCCGTAAAATTAGTGAGAGCCGTGGGAAGACTACAAACGATTTCCTGAACGTTTTTTGGTTTAAATAATGCTGAAATATAAGAATTGTGAATGACAAAATTGTATATCTAGAATAAGGGAAATATATTTATAAAAGTATATTTGCACAATGTATGCAAATAATCAAGTGTTTCTTGTGGCTTGAAAAACAATTTCCTGTAAATCAGCAACCAAATAAAAAAACGTGCCATATGAAACCATAATTTGCAATATATCTTTGAAATGTTACCATATATGGATATTTAAAGACATAAATTTCATTGATGATACCCTGTGAGAAGAAAATGGTGCATATATTAGTACGCTTACGCAATACTAGAGGCCTGCCAGAGTAAAATAATCACTACAAATTTGCTTTCTCATCAAATCGGCAACATACTGAGATAGTCTATTATATGTAAAGGGTAATGGATATTAAATGATGTGCCAAACATTAGCCTAATTAATTAATTATTTATTGGTGAATATTTTTAAGATCTTATATTTTCTTGTGAAATTTAAGACTTAAAATAAATTCTGATTGAATAACTTTCACTTTTAAATGACATAAAACAGAAAAACATGTACGTAAAATATGTTTCTCGATTAGTTCAATACATCACCCAATAACAAAGTGGAACAACTCAAAGCCTCATCATAAACAACAGCCGTTGCCAAGTTTATGAATATTCTAGTTAAATCTCATAAAATGTTCGTACAAAATGATATTCATTATGACATTGTGCCACTCAGTTCATTGAATATAGCTGATATTTTTCTTTACTTTAGCATATTCATTAGATGGGTAAATACAGCCACATTCCAAGATAAAAAGGCAAACACAAATATGTGGTCTTAGTATTGAATGGGTTAGTGCACCGTAACTCAGGGACATGCCCGTTCGATTACCGATAAACGATCCGTCAACGATAAATGCTAGTACTCAATTGATGATGAATTGATGAAGGAAAATTCTGCTTTTTTAAAAAGAAAGTGATTAATGCACTACAATCATGAACAAAAATTCGGAATGGGTGTTTTTTTTCTACCAAATGCATTTTAATCATATCAAGAACAGGTTCTTGTCCTGAAGTAGACACTCCGGGGTGGCGTCACAGGGGGCCAGGGGCGGCCACCCCTATTTTTCAAACTTATCAAGTGACGGAAAATGTACTGTTTTTCGAAAATTTCGCTCCGCTATTGTTTTTGATATGGCTAGTAAAAAAAAATGGTGTGAAAAAATGCTTTTTTGTCATCGTCGGCCCCCTGCCCCTTTGCTTGTTGGACGTTGTTTGGCTTGCAGTTTGGCTGGTAAAAAAAATGGTTGCAGGCAAAATTTTCACGACGGATTTCGCCCTCCTAAGATTTTACCCTGGCGCCCGCCCCTGAGTAGAGCTCATTTGAACTTAGTCAATGACGTTTTGCGTGCGTAATTGATCATTAATTGTAAAGAATCTGCACTAAAAACAGGGCTATGAAAAGAAATAGAAATATTCCAAACTTTTGGTCCACGACTGTATGTCAATCTTGAACTATTGATACACCTGTTTAAATTTGAAGATAACAACCAATTACTATTATACATGTATCTACAGAATGGCACAACTAACCAGTAAAGCCTGTTGGTAAACGAAATTGTCCGTTTAGTAACGAAAATGCTAAATCTTCCTCGCCTCCAAGTTTGCGAAATGTCCTTAATTCAGGAGTGGAAGGGATACCAATTCAATTAGTAACTTAAACGTCGCTCTTTCAACGCTGTATTGATAAATTGCGGTGTGTTTCATGAACTACGACGTTTCATTGATTTCTGTTATTTAAGATTTTTAGAAAGTGCCACTGACGGCAATTCAATTTATCCATAGCACAACCTAACCTGTCTGGGCCATTCAATTTCTACATAACTTGAATATTATACTCGACTAGTAAAAACTGAAATGTCTTGAAATGTTGTATTAAGTAACATATATTTCACTGTTTCATTGTTTTAATAGATGAATTTCATTGAATTTTAAGTGATTTATCCGATCTTAAATTTATGACTTAGCAGCAGAAAAGTAATTCCTTTTATGTTAAAGTGAGCTTCAATTTAAAAATTGTCAAATTTTGATATCTGAACTACATAGTAGTGTTCTATGGACAAATAAACACCCTAGATAAAAAAAAAGAAAGTAGCACTGCAATGGGCAAGTTATGCATGAATAAACAATTAAAACTCGGGGCGAGCTTAATAGCGTAGGTGCACACACAGTAAGTTTAGGAGAAAATGGCAGGTGAATCCGATCAACTTACGATTTCACTTTTTAAAGCACTAAATAATCATTTTGAAATACAATTTTTCAGGGCGTCATTTTAGGCTTATCAAAGACAATGGTAGCATGGGGAATCATGTAGCTCAGATTTTTTACTGTGGTAAATGTTACAATACCTTTAAATACTATGCATATTTTTTTAGTTATGTAGATTGTACTACATCTAGTTATAATGATGAATGGAAGACTCTAAGGACGTAAGTATTGAATGCATTTGTGATATGGCACCATGTTGTCAGTACACATGTGATAAAGTTCATAGTTTACATGTAATCTGAATTAAGGAGTACGAAGAAGTTATAACAATTGGGAGGGAAGGGTGTGGCAGTAACAGATTGAAATGTAAATGATTAATTTTACCATCGTTGTTGGTTAATAGGTTGGCATATGGTGCGTCGTACATGCAGGCGTAAAGGGATTAATGTTGACTTATATGTTTTGAATGTGTGGTGTGTGGTGTGTGTGTGTTGTGTGTGTGTGCGTGCGTGTGTGTTGTGTGGTGTGTGCGTGTGTGTGTGTGTGTATGTGTGTGCGTATGTGGCGTGCGTTGGTGTGTTGTGTGTATGTATGTGTGTGTGTGTATACGTGTGTCGTGTGTTTGTGAGAAGGGGAGACTGTTTCTGCAGATGCATGTGATGGGGCTTTAGGTGTGTAGCCCCTACATACACATAACACCACCACATGACACCCACACACTCACCTACTCACCAACCTACCCCTCCCCCACACACGCATAAGGACAGACAGACACACACACACCACACTCACACCACACACACACCACACACACACACACACC
>JZLH01S0126325.1:68967-81100 GCA_001188425.1 Eucidaris tribuloides
ATTCCTTCACCAAACAATTCTTTTTCATTTGTTTTATTGTATATATAGCCAGGATCAGACGTGTGTTTAGGCAGCGTCTGATTCAGAAACGAATCAGGTTTTAACATCTCTTCGCGCACCATGGCTGCTGATGAAGAGTGTGGGCTAACCTGTTTTTAATAACACTCTCCTAACCGGAGTAAGTGTTTGTGCCTTGGATTTTTGAAAATATTGTAGTCGGTATGAAATTGAAATCAAATTTATCAGGATTGTGGTGATTAAGCTCGCAAACTCTGGTGAACTTGATATCCAGGCACTGGGGTAAAATTAACACAATCCGTGTTTTATACCGACTGACAGGTCACTGTGGTAAATTCTACTCGTTTAGAGTAATATTAGTCACGGAGTTTTTCTAGTGTATGCATATGCAGATATATAATAATTATGTCATCATTTTCCATACTTTTTATAGAGGATCACATCCATTCCACATATAACAGTGATTTGATATCACAAATTTACTCATAAACATAATTTTCTTTCTAGGTGACGAAGAAATGCCGGCTAACCTGTGGATTGTTAGACCAACGCGCAGCTTTGATATGGATTCGAGACACAAATCGCAGGTACGACTTGTTCCGACTTTCTTTTAATTACTTGTTAAAAATTTTGAAATAAATGAATGTCATACTTGTCATAATCAAAGTGTATATGATCATGTTGCATATGCTCGTCAGAAGTAGATTGAAAGTGTGATTTGAAACTTTATACAGAAACACAAGGCTGCCGGCTATTTCAAAATTCTTTACCAAACGCAAAAGACCGAACAAAAGTTTTGGTGGCGAATAATACGACACCGACTATTTAATTATCCGAAAAACATGAATACGTGTACGCTTTCGCCGAGTTGTGTTTGTACAGACAGATATACATATTGATACATAAATTTCGCATCGGCTGTGCGTAATTCCGAAGAAGGGGGAGGGGGGGGGGGTACTACGTATATTGGGTATACGGGGGATGTGCTGCTGGATGGGTGACTTTTAAAGAAAAATCCTTAAACGTGTGTCCATTTTTATTCAAAAAGATCTTCAGACATGGTCTGGCTATCATTTGTTTTCGTTCGTCTGCGCAATTTTCAAATCTTCGGCGCGCTTCGCGCGCCCAGAAATTGTTGGACAAACCCCCCTTATCAAAGGAGCTAGATCTGCTACTGAAAATATATAAAATTTCAAGTTTGAAACCCTTCGACATGGTCGATTTTTTCAACACAAAAACTATTAGATATGGGTGCCTGTTGACAGCAAAAGGGAGCCTTTAGATGTGGGTATGGGTTCGGGCGGCACACCTCCATCCGACTATGATCTGAGTACTCCCCCAGGGGGGGGGGGGGGTGGCGTAATTGATATACCTCAATCTAGCAAGCTTTCTCTTGCATAAGTAAGGTTGGTTATAAGCTTGAACTAATATTGTTTGTACAGATTATCTCTTGATAGTTACTCAGTCGAAAATTGTCTATATGAGTATGTTTTGGAGTTTCACGGCCAAATCACATCCGTTCACAGCCAGACAGCCAAAAAATCTTGGGGGGGGGGCGGAATCTAAAAAAAAACACACACCCCAAACCCTGATTTTCATTACTTTGAAAAGAATAGGGGCCCCACCCCTGCCCCCTCTGGCGCCGCCAATGATATTGTATTAGAAGAAACCGTAAGATATACAATGCCAAGTTTGAAAATTGAAGCCGCTCTCCCTTCCTTTTCTTTCCTACATTATATCTCACCCCAAGCATTTGTGTGACCCAGACAGAGTCACTATTTCGGCGAGAGTGCGGGTCGGGAAGTGTTAATCTTCATCATTCTGTCGCCGCTAAGTGCTGGACTGTTCCACCGTGCCAATCATGCCAGGTAAGAACTTTGTCAGTGCTATAGGTTCACAAAATAATAATGCGCATGTGTTATAAAAAGGTCAAGTTTGACTTCTCCTCATCAGTCGCTTTCTGTCCACTGCTGGACGAAAGCCTCAAGCATGTTAAAGGCACATCTCTCTATCTCTAGCTTTCTTGAACCAATTTGCTGTCCCCAGTAACTGTCCAGCTCATTCCTCCATCTTTTGCTTTGCCTGTCTCGGTTTTTGTTTTCCTGGCATAAGGTCTCGGCAAGATGTTACTATTGTTGACTGACCATCATGCTGTTGTCTGACCTTTCTGCCTATGTGAGCCGCCCACTTCCACTTCATTCCTTTAGCTGTTTCTAAGAGCAACGCTGAGTGTTTTGTTTGTTCTCCTAGCCACTTGTTGTCTTCCTATCCTTGTATGTAATTCGTAAACATGTTACGTTCCAATGTCATGTTGTGCCACTTTCTCCGGTTTCTGTCGTCTATAAGTCATGGCTGCATGTATAATAGATAAGACCTTCATTTCAAACATTTTGGTATATCTCCTTTATGATGTTACCAAGTTTGCCATACTGAGTTATCCGAGCTGACTGTTTCATGATTGTTTTATTTCACGCAGATAATGCATACATTATGGTTGTATATTATTACGAATAATTAATGGATATAGTACAGGACAGTATATACACAATTATTCCTATAGCAATTGATTGATCTCGAGTGCTGATTGTTTGAGTAATACCCTTTCCGCTATTAGATCATTGTCTTATCATTAAGTAAAACTCATCCATGTATGTATTTTTGAATTTTCACAAGGAAAAGAGTGAAATGACAGAAAAAAAAATCGTCACTTACTTTTTACACGGAAAATTTATGAATAAGAGGTGAAGTTAATGATGCTTGCTTTGATTTAAAGATATTAGACTTTCATGATTTAACAAGAAATTGCTTGAAATCGAACTTCGTTCTTTAGATTTTCGACATCTGACTGTAACGTTGTAATCTTATGAATCATTTTTTAAAATAAATTTTTTTGTTTCATTTCTAGAGTGGTGCAATCAACGTAGCAATGGTCTCACGATCCAGCATGGAGAATGCCGTTAAGGAAGACATTCGAGTTTGGGTCGACAATCGGTTGTGACGTCACGACATCCCGACGAATTGTCATGTGTTTGCGAGAGAAGCCAGTAGAGGACTACATAGCATATCTCGAAACAAGGGACGTGAGTAAAGTCGATTTGTCGATTATACGGAACACGAGAGCAATTACTGCGGAATACTTTGAAATAGTCAACTTTTTAAAAAATAATTTGTTTTTTTTTGTAATAAAAATTTCAATACAAACAAATTATTTTAGTATTTGTTAAAACAATTTGATACTTGTTTTTTAACGTCATTTTATCGCAATTTTTATTTCTGATCATAACACCACATCCGTATCTACTCTCTTTTAAAGAAACAAAGTGAAATTGTTCACCCTTTAAGGGGATCCGGATCCCGCAGTGATCACCGACGTCACTCCGAAATGGGTGAAAAAACACATATTATTCACTGCAAATCCACTCTCTATTCACGTTCTCTGTGTAACACTTAATTCTTTAAAGAATGAACCTTCTCACTCATTTCTTTAAAATGTATATCGGGCGCAACACTACGGATGTAAATTTAAAAACCCTACTTTTTGGCGGTGTGCCTCTTTTTCTTCTCCTGTATCTTTCGCGTAACAGCCGATGTCTAGTTACATGCTAAGACCTGTCGTCGACGGTACTTCCTTCCTGACGACGCCGATAAAGAATGGCGGCCGAGGGCGATTTTAACTCTGGCTGACGTCCATCAACGGACATCTGTCGGATGAAGGGACGCATTATGATCTGGCTGCGATGGGCTTTGGCTACCGGAGAAACCGAGTTTTTAACGAGACGTCATATCACGACTTTTATTGCTGGTTCTCTGAGAACACAAGATCCGATATTGATCGATTCTACAGCGTTTTTGTCTACATTGACGAATCACAGGTGACGTATATGCTTTTCCAGTCCATGGTTATATGCTCACTTTAGGCTCTTTCCAACTCCCTGGTTTAGGTCTACCCATACGGGCGAATTAGTTGAAAATGAAATAATGTCCATCTTTTATGACCAGTACGCCTCATGTATACCTTTGACTATTTTTAATTTGCTGAAAAAATCTCATAAATTATGTGACGAGTAGCTTTATTTTGTATCTTGTCCAGTAAATTGGATAATGCATCCGCATTGAATATTGCTCATTGTAGGTTGCGGAGGCATCGTGTGTACGGGTTGTCCCCCTCCCGCATTCGCGTGGCGTTTGTAACGTGCATACGATATGCGCGCGTCCTTCTATCTGTCCGTCCCATTATAATATACTCGTCACAGCATGAAAACTTAAGAACCGCTCAGTGAATTTTGATAAAACTATGGTAAAGTAAATAATGTATCTACGAAGAAGAAGAAGAAGAAGAGAGAATAGATGAAAAAGAAGAAGAAGAAGAAGAAGAAGAAGAAGAAGAAGAGAGAAGAAGAAGAAGAAAGAGAACATAAGAATAATTATGTTGAAAATTACTCCAATCTCATAACTTTCGTCATCAACATTTTTTGTTGTTGAAACAGGTTGGTGACGCTGGAGCAGAATACATTTGTTTCTCTAACCAAAAATGATGGGCGATACCATTTTTGTATGCTCCGCAAATGACATGAACGAGAAATCTCGTTAAGGCTAGTAGAACAGGATACTCCTACGTATGACGCACAGTGCCTTCGTCTCAATTGGAGGCAGGAAACTTCACCTGGTTGAAGGCTGGTCACGGCGAAGATATTCCCTACGTCTTCGGATATCCCTCATGACGAACGCACGTGTTAAAATGGACCTGCAGAATGACTCGCTACGTTCAAGAAGTCGATCTTTCTTTGGGGAAGTTTCACCGACGAAGAAGCTGCGATGTCTTTGCAGGTGATGCGATATTGGACAAACTTCGCAAAGACGGGGTGAGATTTTCAATCTTTTGGGGTTTTTTGCAAATAAAATACTGTAATAATAGTCCTACCATGTTAGAGAAGTAATGGTAGTATGTGGTTTCAGCAACGGCCGTTTAGAGTAATCGTGTCATAACATTTGAACAAGACACTATCTGCGTTGTCAAATCTTTAAAGATGCTTTATACTATAATACTGGTGCGTAGCTATCGGAAGGAACCACCGGCAACTTCGTGGCAGTATAAGGTGTCGCTCGGCGCAACATCTGCTAACTGTGTCGACATTGATGTCGTTTTTAGCCATCTTAATCGGCAGGTAGCCAGTACTGTTTACTAAGCGCACAAATAACTTCTGGCAGCCAGACTAGTTCTCTCCTTTTTAACTTTTCAACTGGTACTCTGTTGTTATTTTTTCTTCAGAAATCCGAATCTTTCTTACTAAAAAAGTGAAGAAGCACCAGTCCAGTGAGTTTCCTTCATGGCCGAAGTCTACCGCAGTGATCCGATTGACAAGGAATTGTCCTCACAATTTTCCCCAATCGGGAGGGTTTTCACAGATGCCCAAGGAGTGTTTCTAACTGGGACTCACTGTTTCCTGAACTTAGCAAATTCCCGTAAGTACATTACCAATAATCTGAATCATTGGGAGTTGTAAATTTTCTACGTCAATGTGAAGCGAGTGAACACGCAATTTCAGTGTTTGTTTAAGGCAAAATTTTAAATCTAAAATCCATGAGGAAACCAATTCATCTAGGGGATGAATGAAAAGACCATCCTCCAAGATGAATACGATGACATCACAGATTGACGGCCAGTGGCAGAAAAACCACTACACTCTCGTGTCACAGAGTCTCTTCCCCGAGTACTGGATAACTTTTGGGGTACGCTAAACGTACAAAACAAATGAGCGCAATGAACATCACAAGTACATCATATACAGCACAATAATTAGGATAAGGAGCCTTTGGATAGTATCTTGGATTCTCGGCAATCAAAGATTGAAATTAAGAGCTGTTCTACCTCCGTCTGTTGCAACGTTAAGAGAACTAACCAGTGCTTAACTCATTGTTTGTTTCTTTCATACAGTGAAGCTAGCAGAGTTGAAATCCGTCTTAGCAGAGAAGAGGACGCACAAGAGGAGAACAGCTGTACTGATCCGCGAGAACTGCCCGTAAAATTAGTGAGAGCCGTGGGAAGACTACAAACAGATTTCCTGAACGTTTATGGTTTAAATAATGCTGAAATATAAGAATTGTGAATGACATAAATTGTATATCTAGAATAAGGGAAATATATTTATAAAAGTATATTTGCACAATGTATGCAAATAATCAAGTGTTTCTTGTGGCTTGAAAACAATTTCCTGTAAATTAGCAACCAAATAAAAAAACGTGCCCTATGAAACCAATAATTTGCAATATATCTTTGAAATGTTACCATATATGGCATATTTAAAAGACATAAATTTCATTGATGATACCCTGTGAGAAGAAAATGGTGGCATATATTAGTACGCTTACGCAATACAAGAGCCTGACCAGAGTAAAATAATCACTACAAATTTGCTTTCTCATCCAATCGGCAACATACCGAATAGTCTATTATATGTAAAGGGTAATGGATATTAAATGAATGTGCCAAACATTAGCCTAATTAATTAATTATTTATTGGTGAATTTTTAAGATCTTATTTTTCTTGTGAAATTTAAGACTTAAAATAAATTCTGATTGAATAACTTTCACTTTTAAATGACATAAAAAAGAAAAACATGTACGCGTAAAATATGTTTCTCATTGGTTCAATACATCACCCAATAACAAAGTGGAACAACCCAAAGCCTCATCATAACAAACAGCCGTTGCCATTTGATAAGTTTATGAATATTCTAGTTAAATTCACAAAATTCGTAACAAATGATATTCATTATGACATTGCAGCACTCAGTTCATTGAAATAGCTGATATTTTTCTTTACTTTAGCATATTCATTAGATGGAATAAATACAGCCACATTCCAAGATAAAAAGGCAAACCACAAATATGTGGTCTTAGTATTGAATGGGTTAGTGCACCGTAACTCAGGGACATGCCCGTTCGATTACCGGATAAATACGATCCGTCAACGATAAATGCTAGTACTCAGTGGATGATGAATTGATGAAGGAAAATTTCTGCTTTTTTAAAAAGAAAGTGATTAATGCACTACAATCATGAACAAAAAATTCGGAATGGGTGTTTTTTTTCTACCAAATGCATTTTTAATCATTATCAAGAACAGGTTTCTTGTCCTGAAGTAGACACTCCGGGGTGGCGTCACAGGGGGCCAGGGGCGGCCACCCTATTTTTTCAAACTTATCAAGTGACGGAAAATGTACTGTTTTTCGAAAATTCGCTCCGCTATTGTTTTTGATATGGCTAGTAGAAAAAAATGGTGGGCAAAAAATGCTTTTTTGTCATCGTCGGCCCCCTGCCCCTTTGCTTGTTGGACGTTGTTTGGCTTGCAGTTTGGCTGGTAAAAAAAAATTGGTGCAGGCAAAATTTTCACGACGGATTTCGCCCTCCTAAGATTTTAACCCTGGCGGCCGCCCCTGAGTAGAGCTCATTTGAACTTAGTCAATGACTGTTTTGCATGCGTAATTGATCATTAATTGTAAAGAATCTGCACTTAAAAACAGGGCTATGAAAAGAAATAGAAATATTCCAAACTTTTGTCCACGACTGTATGTCAATCTTGAACTATTGATACACCTGTTTAAATTTGAAGATAACAACCAATTTACTATTATACATGTATCTACAGAATACACAACTACCAGTAAAGCCTGTTGGTAAACAAAATTGTCCGTTTAGTAACGAAAATGCTAAATCTTCCTCGCCTCCAAGTTTGCGAAATGTCCCTTAATTCAGGAGTGGAAGGGATACCAATTCAATTAGTAACTTAAAAGTCGCTCTTTTCAACGCTGTATTGATAAATTGCGGTGTGTTTCATGAACTACGACGTTTCATTGATTTCTGAATAGTACTTTTTGGTTATTTAAGTTTTTTAGAAAGTGCCACTGACGCCAATTCAATTGAACCATACCCACAACCTACCTGTATGGCCTGTCTGGGCCATTCAATTTCTACATAACTTGAATATTATAACCTCTAAGTAAAAAGTGAATGTCTTGAAATGTTGTATTAGTAACACATATTTCACTGTTTCATTGTTTTAATAGATGAATTTCAGTTGAATTTTAAGTGATTTATCCAATCTTAGATTTATGACTTAGCAGCAGAAAAGAAATTCCTTTTATGTTAAATACTGATGCATTTTTTTTAGTTATGTAGATTGTACACTATCTGCTATAATGATATGATAGGAGACTCCAAGGAATAGTATTGAATCATTATGTGACATGGCACATGTCGTCAGTACACAATGTGATATAAAGTTCGTATGTTTTACATGTAATCTGAATTAAGGAGTACGAAGAAGTTATAACTTGGGAGGGAAGGTGTGGCAGTACAGATTGAAATGTAAATGATTAATTTTACCAATCGGTTGTTGGTTAATAAGGTTGGCATATGGTGCGTCGGTACAGGCAGGCGTAAAGGGATAATGTTGACTTATATATGGTTTTTGATATAGTTGTGTGTGTTGTTGTGGTGTGTGTATGTGTGTGTGTGTGTGTGTGTGTGCGTGTGCGTGCGTTGTGTATGTATGTGTGTATGTATGTGTGTGTATGTGGGTGCGTGCGTGTGTGTAGTGTGTGTGTGTGTGTGTGTGTGTATAGCGTGTGTCGTGTGTTTTGTGAGAAAGAGAGACTGTTTCTGCATGCATGTGATGGGGTTAAGGGTGTGTAGGCCCCTACATACACATAACACACCCAACATACACCCACACACTCACCTACCCCTAACCTACCCCTCCGCCCACACACGCATAAGGGGACACAACAGCACACAACACACACACCACACACACACACACACACACACACACACACACACACACACACACACACACACACACACACACACACACACACACACACACACACACACACACACACACACACACACACACACACACACACACACACACACACACACACAACACACATAGGCGTACGCAGGATTTTGCCAAGGGGTGTATTCATCCGCGGCCAAATCTTAGGTGTGAATTCTTTCCCGGCCAGCCTAGCCGCTCGAAGGGGTTGGGGGGGGGGCGGGGTAGTGACGAAAATAGTTTTCTATTCCAAATGCGAGGTCCAAAATTTTTACTTCGGTCACGCCAACCGCCGAAAACTCGCTCAAGGGAGGGGGGGGGAAGGCAAATTAGCACAAAAATACCCCCCCAAAAAACGAATAAATAAAAACAAAAACAAAACAAACAAACCAATATTGCACGACTAAATTATGCCAGCAGCTAAAGAAAAATCACCATTTATTTCGTGTTCTAGTCATTTAAAACACCCCCATTTTGACAAATATGAAGGTATTTTCCGGGAAAAGGGGGTATTTTAGGGGTATTAACACACCCCTTTGGCAATGGGGGGGGGGTAGTATTTGAACACCCCAAACACCCCAATTTAAGACTTACAATAAATTCTGATTGAATAACTTTCACTTTTAAATGACATAAAAGAGAAAAACATGTACGTAAAATATGTTTCTCAATTAGTTCAATACATCACCCAATAACAAAGTGGAACAACCCATCATAACAACAGTCGTTGCCAATTTGATAAGTTTATGAATATTCTAGTTAAATCTCATTAAAATATTCGTAACAAAATGAATATTCATTATGACATTGTAGCACTCAGTTCATTAAATAGCTGATATTTTTCTTTACTTTAGCATATTCATTAGATGGGGTAAATACAGCCACATTCCAAGATAAAAAGGCAAACCAGAAATATGTGGTCTTAGTGTTGAATGGGTTAATGCACCGTAACTCAGGGACATGCCCGTTCGATTACCGGATAAACGATCGTCAACGATAAATGCTAGTACTCAAGCGATGATGAATTTATGAAGGAAAATTTCTTTTTTAAGAAGAAAGTGATTAATGCACTACAGTCGTGAACAAAAATTCGGAATGGGTGTTTTTTTTCTACCAAATGCATTTTTAATCATTATCAAGAACGGGTTTCTTGTCCTGAAGTAGACACTCCGGGCAGGCGTCACAGGGGGCGGCCACCCCTATTTTTTCAAACTTATCAAAGTGACGGGAAATGTACTTTTTTTCGAAAATTTCGCTCCGCTATTGTTTTTGATATGGTTAGTAAAAAACTAGAGCAGTTCGACTGCGCGCAGTCGATGGGTATGCCTCCGCAGTCCGCACTCCCATCCAATTGATGTAATTTGAAAAGCTTCAAGTTACCACGGTAGCAAGACCAATTAGATGAATAAGCATAAGCCCATGTGAGCCTTGACCAAGTTACAGTAAAATCCAGTTTAAGCAGTTCTTAAATTATCTTGACAATGAGCTCAATTCGGACATGAGGGCTTGTGACCTTTGACCTCTGACCTTTCAACTCCAAAATCGAATCAGCAAATTTGTGCCTTATATTAGATACTTCTCCCAAGTTACATCAAAATCGGATATCTAAAGTCATACTCAAGCCCAAATCAGACATATTTAAGGCCCGGTGACCTTTGACCTTTCAGCTCCAAAATCTAATCAGTTTATTGGTGCCTCATAATACATACTTCACACAAGTAACATAAAAATCTGACTGGCCGTTCTCAAGTTATCATGTTAACGAGCCCAAATCAGACATATTTTAGGCCCGGTGACCTTTGACCTTTCAGCTCTAAAATCTAATCAGTTCATAAGTGCCTTATAATACATACTTCACCCAAGTTACATCAAAATCCGACGCAAGCCGCTCCTCAAGTTATCGTGGACGGTACGACAACCGCCAATCCACTGAGCATATTTAAGCGCCGCGTACCTTTGACCTTTGACCTTTCAGCTCCAAAATTATCAGTTCCGTTGGCGCCTCATAATACATACTTCACAAGTACATGACAATCCGAACCACCGTCCGCTCAATCGTCGGTAACGAGCCAAATCAGAACATATTTAAGGCCGGTGACACTTGAACCTTTGAGGCTCTCACAATCTAAGATACACTCATGGTGCCTAATAATACATTTTTCACGCCAAATAACATAAAAATCTGAACTGGCCGTTCTCAAGTTATCATTGGTAACGAGCCCAAATCAGACATATTTTAGGCCCGTGATCTTGACTTTCAGCTCCAAAATCTAATCAGTTTATTGGTGCCTTATAACACATACCAGCCGGCTCCTCAGTTATCGCGGTAACGCGAGCCCAAATCAGACATATTTAAGGTCGGTGACCTTTGACCTCTAGACCTTTAAACTCCAAAATCTAATCAGTTCATTGGTGCCTCATACATACTTCACCCATGTTACATGAAAATTCAACAGGCCGTTCTAAGTTATCGCGGTAACGAACCCCAAATCAGACATATTTAAGGCCTGGTGACCTTTGACCTTTGACCTTTTCAGTCCAAAAATCTAATCAGTTCATATGGTGCTCATAGTAATACTTGTCCTAGTTACATCAAAATCCGATCAGGGTTCGCAGTCTATGCCGGGTAAGCGAGATCCGGTAACGGACGGACGTGACGACACGGACGGAACAACCCGAAAACATGAAATTTGCCTCCGGCAACTTCGTTGGCGGAGCATAAAAAAAAGGTGGGCAAAATGCTTTTTTGTCAGTCGATCGCCCCTGCCCCACTTTTGCTTGTTTGGAACGCTGTTTGGCTTGCAGTTTGCTGTGAAAAAAATTGGGTGCAGGCAAATATTTTCACAGACGGATATTACGACCTCCTAAAGATTTCCCTGACCTGGCCCGCCCTGAGTAGAGCTCATTTGAACTTACTCAATGTACTGTTTGACCATGCGTTAATTGAATCATTAACGTTGGTAAGAATCTTGAACTTAAAAAGCATGGCTATGAAAGAAATAGAAATATTCAAACTTTGTTCGCCGACTGTTATGCATACTTGAACTATTGATACACTGTTTGAAATTTGAAGATAAACAACACCATTCTACTATTATACATGTATCTTTACAGAATTGAACAACTGACCAAGTTAAAGCCTGTTGATAAACAAAATTGTCCGTTTAGTTAAGCGAAAATGCTAAAATCTCCTCGCCTCCAAGTTTTGCGAAATGTCGCTTAATTCAGGAGTGGAAAGGGATACCCCAATTCAATTAGTAACGTTAAACGTCGGC
>JZLH01S0126332.1:45031-57618 GCA_001188425.1 Eucidaris tribuloides
AAATAAAATAAATAAATAAATAAATGAATGTTCTTCCCTTCAAACTTTCATTTGTCAGGGGTACAATAACAGTCACAATAGGGAGTTTTTGGTTGCAAGGACATCGACTGTCCAGTCAACCAGTGATGCATGTCGTGCTATCACTATTGTTTGAAACAATAAAGCCTTTCAATTGACACATCAAGTATTAGGACAGTGACATTGTGAATTCATGATCAGAAGTTTTTGGTGAGCAACTGTTTAAGTGTCTTCTCATCTAACTCTTCGGCTGCCTGACAGGACAACTCATGATCTCACATTGTCCTCACAGGCAGTTAACGAATAAGATGATTTGACGCAGGTGCATTGCTTACAAAAAAAGGGTTTGATCATGAATTTACAATGTCACAGTTGAACTACTTTACAATGAAAGGCCTTATTGATTATTTTTTTCCAACAATAGTGATAACATACAGTCTGCTGATGGACACGCATGACTGATCAGCAAGCCACACAATAAAAAATTATGCAAGATACCTACCCCACAGTGACCAAATCATTCAGCTTCTGTCCGTTTTTGGCATTGAGTCCTCCTTTAATCTTTTTGCGCAGCTCACCATAGTTGATCAGGGCATACAATTCACTTGTGACTCGTGGTCGTTCTATAAATACGATCACAAACATAATACAATTTATCATAATCAATTCCATGTGAATGTTATTTGCATAAAATCTGCTTTGGTAAAGACCAACTTCTGGGTAAATTACTATGTGATCAATGACATTTATTTTCACGTTCTTGATTAGACAATTTTACAATAATCTAAATTAGTTTAAAACATAGCCAAGACTAAAATTACCATATGTGCAATGTGGACACATGGTTCCATTTTTAATAACTGCTGAAAAATAAGAAGATGGCGGGGGGGGGGGGGGGGGTAATGGTTGCTTTCTGTTGACAGGCATGACAATACCAAACCTTCTGAAAGACTAATGGAAAATGAGTCTGATTGACCAAATCTGTACATGGGCTTTAAGGCACAAATGACCAAAACCCTGTACTATATCTTTCATAATCAATGACAGCATAAGACAACACTTTGTATAAGCGCCAAAAAATAAGGTGTTGGGTATTACGTCTTGGAGCAGCGCTATGGTAATCTCTCAAAGAATACATCACACCCCAAAAAGAATGAGTAGTGTCTGTGTCGTATCTGATACCACCACAGGTTCCAAGATCGAGGCTGCCCCAAAACACAACCTTTCCATAGGGTTCATACATGTGACTCGGACCGAGACTGAGGCCATCAGAAATTTGCTTCGAGGGCCAGCCTCCTATACAACACTGGGAATGAGTGTCACCCTCCAGTCCCTCCTACTTACCAGGTTTCAGTGTGATGAATTTCAGCAGTTTGTGGCAAGTTCTATAGTAAAGGTGACGCACCTGAAAAGATAAAGAAATTACTTTTGTAGTCAGAAACTATAGATGTCATTAATCAAAAAACAAAGCTGGGATTTAATGAAAGGTTTGCACTTTGCAGACAGAATTCATGGTATTTTGCATAATTTTGGCTGTTTTCTCTGTTTGTAATCTTGGAGGTAGCAACCTCCGGAATATACTAAGATTGAGTGCTTGAACGGTGCTTGAGCAAAAATTCTGTAAAATTGGGATTGTTGGATTGTTTATACACTGATACACACACAGTCATGTATGTGTGGAGGATAGAGAAACTTGTCATGTTAATGTTTTACTAATTTTCATAAGCTACAAAGTACAAACTATACTTGGTGGTTCATCAAGATCTTCATGATTACATAATTTTATATTGGGTTAATAATGCTTTTTTTGATCCACAATTAATACCCATTTGGAAATAACTTAAGAAATCAATCTAAGACTAGCTTGAGTGTAATAAATGATTAAGAACCCACACCATAACACATATTTCATAAAATCATAAGTTACACATGGAGAAAAAGAAATCATTCAAAGATTAACCTACCTGGTCCTTGTTTTTTATCTGATTTGGTGGGTATCCAAGCTTCTTGTGACGCTGCTCAATGTACTTCTGTATTGCTTCAAAATCCTTACCATGCTGTAGAATTTAAACAAAACACAGATCAAAATTAGATTAGATTTGTCAAATACTCCAGCACACTCAGGTACTGTGTTTGGGGCCAATATATCACACAATTTTCCGAGAAAGAACATATCACAATGTGTGTTATAACTGAAAAACATTTTTCTTTTGAGATCTCTGAAATCCAGCATAGATACCTCTCTTTTTGGAGGAACTGTAGTTTCTTTTGGAAGATGAAAGACATGTCCTCATTCTTCCCACTCTGTAGTTCCGTCATTGCTTGACTCATTAGAGAAATATAGACCTGTTTGTTTTGGGTGCTGTTTTTTATGCTAATGTCTAACTGGGGGGCTTCAAGCATGCATAACAAAAACACTGACATCTCAATGCACCTGACTCATTACATAACCCTTTGAATTGTTTTTTCTTCTTGTTTTGGAAGCCCCCCCCCCCCTTCCCCCGGCTATGGTTGACATAAACTCCAGTGTTCTGAAACTGAATTGGTCTATATTCAAGACCTAAGAAATTTAGGTCTATAGGGCCTTCAGTTCATCCAACCTGCCCTCTGTCAGGAAGTCCTTAATGTACAGTACACATTGTAGAATCGTCAAACAATCGCATATAATGTGGTGCTCAAGAGAATTGATAATACCGTCGGCTGTCCGGCGCAAGAGCCTTACTATATGTTCCCGGCAGAAGGGCTAACACTAAATTGTCTCCTACTTGAAAAATATTGACTCTTTATTCAAAGTACTGACATGTTTAGATCCTTCTGTCAGTCTGTTACGAGCAATTAAGTCAATATTTCTCAAATTAGAGAAAATTTACTGTTAAGGCCCTTTTGCCAAACAACCGACGATATGCAACATTAAAGCTACCTCTGTGACAGCCTCAAAGAAGAGTTCTTTGTCCTGATTGCTCCAGGCTTCCCATCTCTTCCTTTCAGCCTTAGGTGGCTCAGTTTTTTCAGGCTCTTTGTTTTTCTCTGCAATTGAGAACAAAATATAGGTCAAATTAAACATGTATAGAGACAGGAATCTAATGAATTACAAATTGTGTTTGGCCAATTTTGTTGAAACATGTTAAGAATAAATGACCTTTGTTAACCTTCGACAACAGGTCATTACTCATTAAATGGAATTTATATGTAAGTGACATTATTTATAGGTAGAAA
This sequence comes from Eucidaris tribuloides, assembly GCA_001188425.1. NCBI lineage: Eukaryota > Metazoa > Echinodermata > Echinoidea > Cidaroida > Cidaridae > Eucidaris > Eucidaris tribuloides. The sequence continues at coordinate 48,266 of JZLH01S0126332.1, forward strand.
ATAACATTTTGGGACATTGTTCTCTTCATTGCAAAGGCGGCGATCGGGGGGGGGGGGGGGGGGGGGGTTAACATGTCCTCCCCCTCAATTTTTTCTGGGGGATCGTTCCCCACCTCAATTCCGGGGATCGTTCCCCCCCCCCCCACCTCTAAAAATTAATAATTTTTTTTCTGATTTCTTGGTTAGAATTACTTTATCGTTGTAATCAGCAAATATAAGGCTATTATTATTTCGCTTCCGGTGGTTTTGTCTCCCCCCTTGACCTTTAACCTTGATCTTTGATCCCTATGACTACACAAAGTTATTTGTCATTTGATTACAGGGTAAACCTTGACCTTTGACCTGTCACTCAACCCAAATAAGTGTCTTTCATTCTATACCTAACTATCAACAGTGTGGACTCCTAACTGAAGTTATAAACAGAAAATGACATTTTGGGAAAAGTTCATTGACCTTTGACTCTTGACCTTGACCCTTATGACTATACCAAAATATTTGTCCTTTATTTTTGCACCTAACCACCAAATTACCATATCAGTAGGCACTCGTAACTGAAGTTATAGGCAGTAAATAACATTTTGGGACAAAGTTCATTGACCTTTGACCCTTGAGCTTGACCCCTGTGACTCTACCAAAATATTTCAATTTTATTTTGCATCTAACTGCTACAATATATCAACAGTGAGCACTCCTAACTGAAGTTATAGGCAAAAATGGCATTTGGGCATAAAATTCATTGACCTTTGGCCCTTGACAGAATTGTCCCGAAATCCAATCAAATCATCCTTGCCTAGTGGTCCATCCTTGGTTTAGGTTTCATTACAATCCCTCCAGTGGCACTTGAGTAATCTTGTTCACAAGTGCGTGCAAACACAAAACCCCAAAACATAATGCCTCCGGCTCCCTTACAGGGACGGGGCCGTGGAGACATAACAAAGAGAATCAAAATCTGCTGAAAAAAACATTTATGTGATTTTCAGTAAAATGGCATGAATTTGTGTAATTGATAATTACAAAATACTGTGTAGACATTCAGAAGCTCTTTATTACTTAAGCACTATCAGATTAATGAGACATCACATTAAATTAATGTAAACAGAATCAAAACTGGTGAAGAAAAAAAGAACCGTTCTTGTGAAATGTAACCATTTAATTATACTTGCATAAATTTGCATAGAATGTGTGAACTTCAAAAATTGTGTATAGAAGTTTGAAATCCCCACCAATCCCTTTCATATATACACAGTATCCAAATCTAGTATCTTTTTGTTGTGATTCTGAACATCTTTTTTTAAATAAATTTGCAAAATCAATAAATTACACAATTTTGTGTGGAAAATTGGAAGCCCCCACCAATTCCTATTGGTCAGATCAATCAGACTCAAAATAAGAAATAATAAATAATAAGAAATAATGGAAAAGCAAATTCAACATTTTGTACACGTCACACATAGAAACAAAGATATATAGCCTACTCATGTATACCTGGAGTGAATGGAGTCCATTTTATGGTTGGAACAAATAAAAGAAAAATATAACAAACTTGAACCAATTTCAATATCCCCATAAATAGTTCACAAGTTATTGTGGTAATACCAGAAATATATTGCTGCAGCCTGCATGCACTCGCACAGTCTGGTCTGTTGCAGTTGCACAGACAACATGAAACATGATAACCCCCACTCTGTCACAAAAATAATGACATGTATTGTAGTTGTTTTTTAATTATATCTAGGAGAGTAAATATATTTCTTCTTCAGCAGTACATTAACAACCAAACACAAATTCACAATATGTTCAAAGCAGTTTTATTACACATCGCAACCCTATTGGAAATTTTGTCAGTATTCAACACAGTACACGAACAGTTATCAAATGTTCATGTCATTAACACACACGCAAACACACACAAATAAATAAAAAAATTAACTGATATATAAAAGAAAACAAAAAGAAAAGTGAATCTACTGAAAATATCTTGCAAAACATTTTATCTAAATCATATTTGTGAAGAGTAAAAAAAATGAAAATCAATTACTGCTGATGTATCTCGAGACTCACTCAGAGACTTGTGATGTTTTTGAGCAATTAAAACCAGAAATGAATTCATCGAAAAACAATTCATAATAACCAGTCAACACCAAAATATATGTATTTACACACACAAAATGCACATAATTAACTTGTTCATTATCACAAAACAAATGTATAATTCAAACTAAAAAACAAACAAACCATAACAACAACATTAGTCAAAACTTTCGACGCGAGTTTGACTTCGAAAAAGACACAACTCGCAGTCACTCACAGTTTTTGTGAAAACATAAAGAAAATATGATTTGGCTTTTGTATTTAAAGACAAGAAACTGGCAAAAAATAATCATTCATACCTTGAGATGGACCTGGCGTCGGACTTTGGGTTCTTGCTGGTCGTTTGACTCTAGATCTTAGGAAAGGATGATTTAATCTCGATGGGGTCGTAATTATTTGGCTTGAAGTTGATCCCGACTCCACCACCGCAGCAGACGAATCCTTTTCGGTTTGCTTTCCACGCCCAGTTGAAATCCCGCCAGAAGTACTTTTAGTACCAGAATCCCCACTAGTCGCTCTTTTCTTGACTTTACCAGATTCCCCTCCATTTCCACTTGTCGACGTAACTGGCATTCTGAAAAAGCCATTTGGCATCAATGAAAATGTAAAAATAACAAAATTAACTTGTTGGCAGGGTTGGTGTCATTTTCTAAACATCGCCAATCGTTCGAAAAATTTCCAAGATGGCTGCCAGTGTAGGTTTGCTATGTAGGAATCTCGACAAAATTACGAAAATTAAGTCTCGAAAATTTCAACATAAAATACAAGTGTGCATGTACCAGATTACTGACATACATAAAGTTTAAGCTAGATTTTAAGTCAACTAAACATTTAATGAATACATTAATGTTAAACCGAGCAAATAGACGTCGAGGGTTTTGCCATTTGGTTTGCAAAATGAAAAACACTCTTTCCACTGCGGCAGAATATATCAACAAAGCGAACCTAAAAGTTGGTACAAAAATGACACAAAATTACCTCCTTGTTGGTGCACATTTTGTAGTTTTTGATTCCGAAGTAGCCTTCTTACTTCGAACCATTAGAGTTGTATTTTAATAGCTGCAAAATGTAGAATATTTGTTCATTTTCCGGAAAAATTCTCGCGATATATGAGTTCAAGATGACGCGTTGAAAATCGTTCAGTTCAAGAATGACCGCTCAACTCGCGATCGCGGGTACCTCGCGCTGCATGCACTGGCCTACGCACACACTAGCTACTCGGGCCGAGTGCCAAACCCAAGCGGCTCGCGGCGATCCTCCGCGTTGGGAGTTGTACAATATACCAAAGTTACTTCTTCAAGAGATCTGTTTTTGATGATTTATCATTTACAGCAGTAAAATGCTTTTAATTTCTTTATTTTATAGTATATGTAACAATTCGCTAACAAATGGTTTAAACTGCAAATACAGTACAAAAAAATACAACCTAAAAACATTATCTACAATGAGACAATCCCAGGGAGATAACACACCTTTCTTCTAACTGTTCAAAGAATATTAGTGACAGTGCAGTCGCCTAAAGTAAATTGGTGTAAAAAAGGCAGTGATAAATACATTTAAATTTCATATCCTTTTCATAAACAAGTTACTTAAGTATGGTATTGAAACCAACTTTTGTTTACACTAAGACAATTGTTAAAAGAATGTGCACAAACTTAAAACATTAACTGATTCATCATTCATGAGAAATAAATTGAAGACAGTCACTATTTCACTGTTTGCAACGTGAAGAACTTCAAGTCTATTCATAATCTGAATAGAGTAAGATGAGGATAGAGAATTAACAATTGAACAACATTGCTGGTTTGGGGCACAATTTAGCATGCACTGTTTCATTTTCCAACTTTGAAATATCTAAATGACATTTTGATTTGTTATATATAATTGTGATTTTGACATCTGCAGTAGACTATATTACTTGATACTACTAAAAACTTGAAAAGACAAATGATACCTCATCTTGCACAAGCCTTTTCTGCATACAGTATCATTCATGATTTCATTCATAAGATGTACTATACAAAATGCAAATCATTCAGCAACATGCTGCAAATAGTAAGTAAAATGTAGGTAAAGAAAAATGAATTAAAATCAGTTATGACATACATGAATAGAAATAACTAAATTTTGAACAACAAAGTGTGCGTTACATTACACTTTCAAACATTTCAAGTTCAATAGTTTCAAGAAATTAAATACACATTGGCAGATATTGAATTCTTATGACATAAATTAAATAATACAGAGAAAATGTGTACCTATATAAATATCAAATTGTACAACAGTTTCTTGTCATATATGCCTGCAAGGAATAGGAATGGTTTCATCATGTATCACAATATTATATAAAATAACATTTACAAACTGTTTATTATGCAACTCGAGAATACATTCAAGCTTCAAGTTTGAACTTAACTAATTTTAGGAATTTAATGATTGTAACATAACAAAAGGTCTTTCACTTTCAAGAAGTGAACCGCAAAACTTATGAGCAACATTTGTAAAACTCAAGTACGTAAAATTAATAAAATACATTCTTAAAAAACCATTTTCCTAATTTGGACTGGGAATCTGACTCAGGACTCAAATTCTGAACTATTTAATTCAGTTCAAGGTGGTCTAAGCTGGTGATGTAACACAACACATACAGTAGTACTGTGGTACTGGTAACTATTTTATCACGAGCTTTGAAATTGACTTGTGTCTGAGTTTGACTGTCCCGCGTGTATCAATCATGCAAGTAGCCGTGACGTGACCACCTTCACCTCTCCCCGCCCCGGGCCGCGCCCCGACATGGCAGGCTGCTGCATCCGTACGTGACTCAAGCTAGACGACTGCTGATATTTCTGACTACGGAAACAATACAATCAAACCCGCGCCCACTCACTCACTGACCACTCCGTACAATGTAGATATTATAATACCTTGTGAATTTAAGGAAAGATAAAACATAGTACACTTACGTTTGATAATATCAGCTCTCACCGTACTCTCCAAATAAAAAGCAAAAAGTGTCATAAATTGATACAAATCCACGAAACAACGAATGCAATCTCACACGTTAAATGATGTCATGCACATGGGGAATCCTTTCAGATGTAAACATTGATCTCAACGCGCGAAATACGTGGGAAATCCCACGCAACCGGATTGGTCATTTGCAAGACATGTGATGACGGATTCCCTTTTCAGACCAGTCGTTTTTTCAGTAATTAGTAATTTATCAGAATATTTTGTTTCCTTTCAATCATGATTTTTAATAATTTCGAAAAACAGTAAATAAAAAGTTGCAATACAAACGGTTTCAACCAGCAAAGACATCTCTCATATTCAATTTCAATGTTATAAACATATTATAATTTCCTGATACGTCACTTACTGGCCACGCCTACATACCGGTCAACTAATTTGCGTTACGAAATAACGAGCAGTCTGATTGGTTGACATTGTGGCACTGACAATAATTTGACTAATCGGGATTCTTGTTTGGGAATGCAACCAACATATCATTTGTAAAGAATTACTCATCGACAGTTTTACTTCCAACGTATTCCCGTCACATTCGTCGCTCTACGTCTCAGAAGTTTGTACACATTTTGGTGGATATTCCGTATTCTTTTTGCCCAGCGCCAGACAGGTGAGTGGATCGTGGACTCGGATCTCGACGTCACGTCGACACCAACATATTTCAAATTTTCTTGTAGTTGTACAAATTTGCGCCGTCGCCGCGGCCGCCGTGGCCGTGTGCCCGTTCGTGCCCCGTGGCTGGGCCGGTGCCCTGCACCGTGCACGAGCGCGCGCAGAGCAGAGCAGAGCAGAGCAGAGAGACCGCGAATTTGGTATCGAAGTATCAAGTATGCGGTTGCAACATTAGTGCAATAAAATATAACTTTAACACTGACGCCCTGTAAAAACCAAGACAGCTTGACTCAGCTTTGTGTGCATAGTCCACATGGCCATTTGCCTAAATAAAATGAGCATTCAACAGAGACAAAAAAAATCACAATTATTTTTCAGTTCAACCCCGGGAGTTCACATGTCACTTCAATGCATCATCATCAGACATCAGACATGTCAAATCCGGACTCGTCAAACAGGACAGGGTCCAGAATTCAAGTCCTGGGGGGGGGGGGTGTACTCTGCTGAGATTTATAGTCGTCCGGTGGAATGTGCGCTGAGAACTGCTCCGAGGCCCATACCCACATTAGGGTCTTTTCTTGTAAAATTTGACACCGGGTCGGGTTTCAACAATTTGGTGAGGAAACGTTTGGAAATCAGCATGTTTGCGAACAATGTGAAATTGTGAGTGTTTCGGTGCCGACACGACACTATTGCAATTTGAAAAAATGGGACCCATGGTCTAAACAGGATGCTTTTTGATGAAAAGGGGACCCATGGCCGTATGTCTAGACTAAGGATTTTCTGAATAAAGAAGTCGCCCTTCGCAGCGCCAACATCCCATATACCCAATATACGTGAGTACCCGTCCCCCCCCCCCCTGGGTTCGTTCAATCAAAAAGTTTTATTTTGACCTTGAATGTTGGCATGCATGCCTTTGAAGCATTGTCACTGAGATGTCAACTGACAGTCAATGAGGTCAATTGTTCTGTACAGGGTGATACATAAACTTTTTTTGGCCAGCTTGCCAATCCGGGCATGTGAATTTCAAACAGCTTCGAAAATGCTGCCCGAAATGAAATTTTTGCTTGCCCGAAACAAATGAGCAGAAATTTAATTGATTTGTGTGATAATATGTAATACGATATACAATGAAAGTATCCATACATTATAACATTTCAGCAAAATTTGTCACGTCAATGATTTTGTCAGTATTACGAAACATCCATGATCAATTTTTTCAATTGTGTTCATTCATCATATATTTACAAGATATGAAACGAGATAGACATGTGTCCAGCAAGTCGTAAGTGCATGTCCCCGCACCCTATTCCCCCCATGTTGTGGGAATGGGGGGGGGGGGGAGACAAGCAGGCAGCATAATACACATTTTTGAACATCTAGTGCTTTCACCGTAGGTGTTCATAAACAAATGTTGATGAATTGTGATTTCAACACGAACATGTAGAACTAAAACGTGTTAGGATTCATATAAAATTTTGTTTAATTGTTAATGAAAGTGCTTTTCTAGAGTAAGAAGTGTTTAATGAAAAACCACGCGTAACCTACAAACTTTGGTATCATATACAGTGTGATAAAATATAATTCAGTCTCTAATGTCCAAATAAAAATGTCAAGTGTTTATACAGAAAATGTGGAGTAAGTTTTCAGAGTCATAAAATTTATCAAAATGCCCCAAAAAATTTGTGAAAAAAGTACGCTTCAAAACTCAACGGGGGATAAAGCCCCTCCCTTGAAGGGGGTGGGCATGTAGCCCCACACCGGATCTACCGCTATACAAACTAGCGTTAATTTGTGACATTAAAAACTTCATGTAGTCTTAGATATATATCCTCTTAGGAAGGGGGGGGGGTGGCAATCATTGATTCCAACACCGTCCTAAAAAAAAAAAGTTGAAAAATGTAGATCATGTAAACTAAGAGTTTTAGTGTCTATTCTCCATTCCCTTCACAAGCCAAAACTGCTTAGAATAATTGCACCTTATCTTATCAAATCTGAATAGTTACGCTAATCAGAAATTTATTAGTAGAGTACACTACTTGGGAAAAATTTAGTAACAAAAGTTCTCAAAAAACCACTTACCCCAGCAGGGGAAAGCTGGACAACTCACTGCCTGCCAATCTTCCAACCCAGAGTTCAGGATGATCTGCGACTGAATGGGTCATGTAGCTATGTTTCCAGCTGATCAAATTTTGCCACTTTTGACAAAGTAATCCCTCTAAAAATTCACTATAATATCACAAATACTTTCTGAAATCTCGATGACACTTTCATGGTTGCAGATTTATCATTTTCAGTGGCAGAAAATTAACCGGCCAATATCTGCAAGTTAAGACTTGAAAAATACAAACCATACACCATTAAACACATTGTGGGACTTGGGCAATCTTAAGTCGGCTAAGACGCGAAAGTTTTTGGAGGTGACTGTGCTATCGTTTCTGGTGATTTGAAACCATTTTACTTACCTTTGCTGCTACTCTCAGTCACTTTTTCACTGAATACTTTCTGTAATTTCTTCAATCCTTACCACAATTTTCCGCGATGTTTATTTTTTTTTGGACAAGTTATCAGGCCAGGCAGATGTCTCTGATCTTGCACTGCCTTACTATACTACGTATGCCGACTTCCTGCGCTGCGCCTGTTAATTTTGCGTCTTTGCAGAACGCATTTTGAGCAAATAATTGCCGATGTTTTAGCCAGCGTTTCCTCCTTAAAAACAGCTATTTATTTCATTTTTGTTTCAATACAGTTTTGGTATTTACTTAGGTCTGCTTTGCAAATTATTACTTGCCCGATTCGGGCAAGCATTTTTAGTTGACACTCCAAAATGCTTGCCCGACTGTGATGTTTACTTGCCCCGGGCCATCGGGCAAGCGGTTATGTCGCACCCTGTCTGTATCGTATTACCGGACACTTTTCATTTGTTGCAGAATTCACAAAATATATTTGATTAATTTACTTGAAAATCTTATCTATTTAATTCATTCAAATGTCTTTATTTTAACAAAAAGAAAATCACGAAATCGGCAGTTGAATGCATGAACTAACCCTTTCCAAAATTTTCTTCATTTCGCAGCGCTGAAAATCAATTACCAAGATATTTGGTATGAAGGATATCTACAGCAGCTGAAATTTGATTTGGAGTACGTAGGTCAGAGGTCAAAAGTCATTTGGTGTGAAAAAAAGCTATTTAACTAGTTTCTGCTTGATAACATCAGTAATGTTCAACATATTTTAATGAGATTTGGTATGAAGGTAGTCTACGTGATATCAAAGTACAGCCCAAGTTCAATTCCGGAGTATGTAGGTGGAAGGTCAAAGGTCAAAACTCATTTATTTGACTGGTTTCCTTTCAATAACTTATGTTCAATAGATCTTAATGAGATTTGGTATGAAGCAGGAATAGGGACAGTGATTTTCCGTTTCAAGAAAAGGCCTTTTCCGTTTCCAAAAATCTGGAATTTCGTTTCATCTTGTCTGAAAAATGGAAATTCCGTTTTACCATAGACTTTGTATACATGAAGCAGGTCCGGCCTTATTATCCAAAAAGATCCTTTGTTAGACATGGGTCGCATTCTTTCAAAAATTTTTGCAAAAGGTTTCATTTGGCACGTCAAACACTC
>JZLH01S0126337.1:5786-18298 GCA_001188425.1 Eucidaris tribuloides
CTGACAAGCGTAAAAAGAATACATCAATGACATATAAACCAAATGAGTCAATAAGGCAACTTTCTTGTATAATACTTGTATTTCATAACTGTGAAAAAACAACTGAAAAGCACCAATTCTTCCCACTTGACGCCGGCATACACTTCTAAAATTTAGTGTATACAAGTGTGTTCCGAAGCGGGGGGGGTTATTGTAGAGGGCACTTCGCCCCCCCCCCCAAAAAAAAAAAATATATTTTTGCGGGGGCAAAACAAGTTTTTGCCCCCCCCATGTTTACCCTGAAAGGTAAAAAAAATAATTATTTCAATTACATTATTAAAGCCAAAATAAGCAATAAAGGCCATTGTTCTTGTATATAAAAATGTTCAATTTCACAACTAGAAAATGCAAATTTCACCCTACACGGCACTTACCCTTCTAAGTAATTTTAGTGTGCCTTCGTTCTTCGACGAGATGTCACTAGTAAACCTATTTCATTTCCTTTTCTAAGTTTTCTACCAATAATATGTATAAGCATATTTTCTTATGTTTATAATTATGTTCTGAAAGGATGGATTTTTATTTAGAATATAAGCGTAATACAAATTAATAGATACAGACTAAAATCTGTATCAATGTAAATCGACTCGTGCTTTGCCTGTATTTGATAAAGTGAATAGTTTCTATAAGTATATGTTTATTCTCCTTTAAATTTGTTTTCAAATGCTTCATAAACGCGACTCTACACTCTATATGGAAAGTCTCTATTTATAATTATACTTAAATATGTGTTAACCAATGCCTAGATACGTCTTTTCTAGCTATATTTGACAAATTCGCGTGGGATAATACCCTCCCACCTCCCCGCCTCTGTTGATTCCTCTCTCGAATGGATCTACCCAATTCCAGTGAAATATATATTCACCATTGCTAGAATAAAAATGTCTTTGCTATATGCGTATTTTCAAAATTCTTTGGGAACCACACCCTACATAATATCAACTCAATTTGTCACACACTTCCTTACTGTCTTTGACAATGACACACATCCCCAATTAATCTTATAAATATACCTTAAAATAATTATTTACATGCAATGCCTAGAAATACGCTTTTCTATGCATTTTCAAAAGTTCATCTGGACGTATCCCCTTACACACCCAGTTTTCTTTACTGAATATGACTACCAATAAGGTTTCACATACTTCCTCTGCATCTTCTTGAAAAAAATAATCCGACTAAAGCGATATCATAATAAATTTTATGAAGGTGATACCTTAAAATATGTATTTTACCATGCTATATCGGTCTTCTATCGCGTATTTTCAAAATTTCCTACCGTGGGAGGTTATCCCCTCCATCCTTCCCCCGTTCGCGTCGCTTGTTCACTCGTATGTTTCCGTCAAGTCTAGTAGACCCCCAAAATTTGCCCTACTACATATATATGATTTCTATTGCGCAAATCCGCAGTAGGTGCTCCATGGCATCAATTTCATAACTGAAATAAGTGCCCTCCTGGCTCCCGATAATGAAAATACTGAAATGGCCCGCTCCAGGTCGCTCCTCTCACCGCAGAATTCACACTGTCATCATAAATTCCCCATCAGAATTTGCCCCTCCAACTAGAGTGTTCCGCCGCCGCGCAGGAATTATCCTATCAACCCTATTAGTGCTAGTGCGTCAATGGTTGGATTTTCTAGATTTGCATCTGCCTTATACACAAAATCACTTCTTCTGTTGGCTCACCTCTGGTTCGTCACAGGTCTCCCTCAGCTGCAATTTTAGTATATCTATTATTCATTCTATTGATGGACCCAAATTGAGCGCCTTTTTTGTGATGGTTCTATTATTGCTTTTTCCCAAGCCCTCTCTGATTATGTTGTTCTTGATTACTCTAGTCTGTAACCTCCAAATTTGATACCTCAAGATAATTTCATTTTGCTTAATCACAATTTAATTGAGTTATTACCTTGTTCAGTATTGGCCATAATACATCGGAGATGTTTTATTTATTTAATTTATTATAGCTTTTAGATATAAATAGAAAATAAATGAACCATGACTAACTTATATAAAATATTACAGATAACAATGATTTCAAAATCAAAATCAAAATCAAAGTAAATAAGTGCCCTGAAAGTGTCTTTCATTGCCTGTATTGGCTACAGTTATTGCTTTAGATTCTTGTTTTTTCTGTTTTCTGACATAAAATAGTAGCAGCAATATTACTTAAGGACACTCGAAATAAACATTTTAAGACAAACGTGTCAATTGTAAAGTGATATTTGCTTATAATTATGACATGACACGAATCATGCCTACGAATCTATCTGCTTATTCTACTCATAAGTACGGGATGACGTCATACAAACCTGCTGCTGAAGTACATGCCAGCGGATTCAGGTGTTTAAAAGACCCCATGTTGACTAATAGCAAGATTTTCACGTGCCACAGTAATAATATTTCATGAGGCAACTCTAATTTGAGTTCATCTGGGGGATCGTCAAAATGCTGTTCAGATTAAGTGGTAGATGACATATATTACATAACATAACATACACGTACAATTGCTAATTGATCAATTAAATACCTGAACTTCTAAATAATCTGACTTAATTTGCTAAATTTCGATTATTTAAGCACATTACTCAAGTATTATTTAGTAAAAATATTTATGTTCAATAAAATCTACTTAAGCTTATTTTTGATAGCGTCATTATTATTGGACACCACTTGCGTTAAAAATTCAAATTCTTACCGTCTCACTCCCCTGGAATTCAGAAAAACCAGAAGAGAAAGGACATAACGTTTCGTTTTACTTCAAATACATTAAAGTCATGGATCTCATTGCAATCATCCCGCACAGACAGGAAAAATAACCATGCCTTAACGCTATTGATGAAATGCATACTGTGTGAAATCTGGGGTTCAGTATACTAGAATTTGAAGATGCAAAGAAAAACAATAGCCGTTAGTTACGATCTATGTAGAATTTTCTATAAGAGAAGAAAAAAACAAATCAGAGATTAACGGTCATCTATAATTCACTAAACTGACTAGCTCCTTATAAATTCTTGCTCTGAGGTTCCAAATGCCTTTTTTCTAAATGATTGCATTTCACAATGTTTTTCTGGCAAGCAAGGATGCCTCCTAAAGCCACAGGTAACATAATTACCACAGTTTAAAATAGAATTTGTTGTTCAGTCTTCACGGCATGCCGCCGCTTAACCGTCCATAAGATTCTTATTGATAATCATGTGGAACCTCTTACATAAGCTTGACCTGTGCATAACTATGACCTCGCAGATATCACCAATTCTTAATTTTCTACTGTGCAGGGGGGGGGGGGAATCGATATGTTTGCCTCCCCCCATATTTTCATGGGGGGGGGGGCGATCCCCCTTGCCCCCACAGGATCGACGCCTCTGCAATAAACATATATGAATAACTTTATTTTTTTTTCCAGTATGATTTGGTTTGGGTTCGTTTTGTTGTGCGTTTTTGTAACATTTGCCATTTGTCAAATACGCTGCAACTTTCTATTTAGCATTTAAATCCTCTGTTGGAGATTACAAAGTTATATGTTAAACATTTAAATAGGTCACGACTTTCATTTCCTGAACTCGAGACAAACTAGTTATATCTTTGAAATGTATTTAATGTTTCTCTTGAGTGTAAATGGTGCCGTTTAAATAGGCTATTAATTGTGCATTATGTTCCTTGACCTAAGCCTTCCACATCAGCATGCTGTGTATTTGCTTCTCTTTCACAATGGCACGCCAGGTATATCTATCAAACGCCTATAGTGGCTAGTGCTGTCAATCGTTGGATTTTTCTAGATTTGCAATCTGCCTTTACACAAACAATCCACTTCTTCTGTGGTCTACCTCTGGGTCTCGATCCACAGGTTCTTCCCTCTAGTGCAATTTTAGGATATCTATTAGGTTCCATTCTTGTGATGTGACCAAAGAATTTGAGACGCCTTTCTTGGATGGTGTCTATTACTTGTCTTTTTGTGTCCAAGCACCTCTCTGATTATGTTGTTCTTGATTTTATCTAGTCTTGTAACCTCCATAATTTTGCGTACTCTCAAAGACCAGTAGCATTTCATTACTGTCTAAGTCACAATTTGAATGAAGTTATTACCTTGTTCAGTATGTGTTGCCATGATACATCGAGAATGTTTTATTTATTTAATTTATTTATACGCTTTAGAATAGAAATAGAAAATAAATGAACGATTGACTGAACTTATATAAATTATTACAGTACAAACTGGATTTCAAAATCAAAATCAAATCGAATAGAAATGAGTTGCCCCTGAAAGTTTCTTCATTATGCTCTTGCTTATTTTGCTACGTTTTTGCTTTAGTTTCTTGGGTTTTTTCTGTTTTCTGAACATAAATAGTAGCAGCATTTTACTTAAGACACTCTGGAAAAAAAAACGTTTTAAGACAAACGTGTCAAGTTGTTAAACTGGATATTTTCTTATAATTATGACAGGACACGAATACGAGGGTTGCCCTACGATATCTATGGCGTCATGTCTACCTCGTAAGTACGGCGATGACGTCATACAACCTGTGCTGAAGTACATGCCAGCGGACCTTCAGGTGTTTAAAAGACCCAACGTTGCCAATAGCAAGATTTTGCACTGTGCCCCACCAGGTAAAATATTTCAGTTGGGGGCAACTCTAATTTGGAGTTCATTTGGGAGGGGATGCGTCGCAAAATGCTTGTTCAGAATTAAAGTCGGATAGTGGGACATATTATACATGAACATAACAGACACGTCAATTGCTAATTTGATCAATTAAATACCTGAATACGGTGCTTAAATAATCTGACTTAATTTGCTAATTTCGATTATTTAAGCACATTACTCAGGTATTTATTTAGTAAAATGATTTGATTTTGTTCAATAAATATCTACTCAACCTATTTTGATGGTCATATTTTGGACACATTTGCGTTAAAATTCAAATCTCTTACCGTCCTCACTCCCCTTTGTGAATTGCGAAAAACCAGAAGAGGAAAGGCAATAAACGTTTCAGTTTACCGTTCTAAATACACTTAAAGGCAGTGGATCTCATTTGCAAACATCCCCGCAGACCAGGAAAAGATAACCCATGCCCTTAGGCTATTGATGAAAGGCATGTCTGTGAAATCTGGGGGTCAGTTATTACCTAGAATTTGAAAGATGCAAAGAAAAACAATAGCCGTTTAGTGTACGATCTATGGTAGGAATTTTCCTATCACGAGAAAAAAAACAAATCAGAGTCTAACGGTCACTATAATTCCACTAAAACTGAGTTTCTAGCTCCTATATTTTGCTGAAGGTTCCCAGATGGCATTTTCTTCTAAATGCCATTGCATTTACACAATGTTGATTTTCTGGCAAGCAAAAGAGATGCCCTGCCTTTAAAGCCACAGGCTAACATTTAATGACCACAGTTTAAACTAGAAATTTGTTGTGTTCATGGGTCACGGATGCCCCCGCTTAACGCGGTCAGTAAGCATTTCTTATTGAGTAATCATGTGGAAACCAGTTTGCATGAGCTGTGACCTTTGACCTTTGACCTGCAGACTCCAAATTCGAACTTGTCTTGTATTTTACTGTCATCAACCTACACACCAAATATTATCTAAATCCGTCTATTATTTATTAAGTTATCGCGCGGAAACCAATATGCATACATAATGAGCCGTGACCTTTGACCTATGACCTGCGGACTCTAAAATCAAACTTTGACCTGTAATTTAGTGTAATCTACCTACACACCAAATATTTTTAAATTCTGTCAAATATTTATTAAATTATCATCCGGAAACCAATTCACATATATAATGACCTTTGAACTTCGGACTCCGAATTCGGACTTGACCTGTGTTTTAGTGTGATCTGTCTACATAATATTTATAGGAAATCATTAAAATGCGTCAAATATTTTTTTAAGTTATCGTGCAGAAACCAATTAGGGGGATGGGCGGACGGACGGACGGAAGCACGGACGGACAGACGGACAAGTGCAACGATTAATGCTCCCTCGAGACTTCGTCTGCGGGGGCATGAAATAGGCTGAGCTACATAATTCTCCATGCTATAAGTGTCTTTGATAAGGTCTAAAATCGAAGCCCTGAAAAGAAAATGTATTTCAAAATAATTATTAGACTTGCAGTGTGAACATTTATGCTATTTCATACTACACTGCCGTGGAAATTCATGGGTGACGTTCATTCATGCATATTGGAAGTGGCAGCATAACTTTCCAAACTTTTGAACTCTAGGGTGTTTATTTGTTAATTTAAGCACTATTATGGAGCTCATATATCACAGTTTGTCTTTTTTTTTAATTAAAGCTCCCCAATGTTAGCCTATGGCTTTAAAAACGTCGACATTTTAATCAGTTTTCACTATGGCGATTCCGGAAGTTGGCAACTACGCCAATATTTGTGATTTCAGCATCACACACTCTCTATTATAGTATTGCACACTGCCATTTTCATTCTTTTTTCCAAAACGTATATTTTCTTTTCTTCTTCTTCAAGTCGTGTACGTTTTGGTCTAAAACATTTGTGTGTACATAATAAGAGTTAATGAACTCATAAATTGGCATCTCAGAAAGAAGGGGAAACTATTGTAAAATTGGGTAAATAAGGAGAAATTTGGTTGTATACAACATTTAATAACGTTGAAGCTAGACATCGTCAGAGCACACGCACAAGTGATAAGAAAGCTGACAACAAACAAAACAAACAAAGTGGAGGCTAAAAACCGCATGATCATCATTTCCAATGCCCTTCTGAAATGTATAGATCTCAGGTGTGGCGCCACAGGGGGTGGAAGGAGGGGGCGGTCGCTCCCTATAGTTTTCAGAGTATTGAAAATTACGGCAATTTTAGTGTTTTCCAAAAATTTAGCCCCCTAAGATTTTAACTGAGCAACTTTTCGACTGCTTATAATTGCTCGAGAAATGTTTTGGGGCCGGGAAAATATTCTGCCAACACCCCCCCCCCCCGCCCCTCAACTGAGCAACATTTCAGCTGCTTATTTGGCTGCGAAATTGGCATGAAAATTTTATTTGGCCGACAATTTTTCCCCACGGATTCCCCCCTAAGATTTTACCCTGCCGCCGCCCCTCCTTTTCTTTTCACAATTTATTTCAACTATGTTTTCTCTGCCAACAGCTTGCCTGTCATCGCCCTGCCTCCATGGTTCAACGTGTCATGAAACACTGCATGGATTCACATGTACCTGCCCCAAACTGTACCACGGTCCTCGTTGTGAGTCCGGTACGTATATTAGTCTAGGCGATCGGTGCGAAAATTGTTCAGATGATGATAAAAGCATGAAAATTTGCACACATGTACGTCACATATTCTAAACATTTTCAGATGTGGAGCCAATGCAAACTGTACATAGCATAGCAACGGTTGCCAAGTAACATATTTTCCATAGCAACCAACATGCAAGATACCTGCAGACCAATTTTACCGAACAATTTTAATGTATTTCAATATCTGCAGCTTCAGTCTTCACACCAACACCACTCTGAAGCAATCATAATGTACATATCATAGACACAGTTGCTAGGCAACATATTTTCCTTGGCAACCATGCATATTTGATGTTTGCAGACCAATTTTACTCAACATTGTAACGTATTTCATTATATATTGCGTTACTATCGTAAAGGGTTTTATACATGGCAGGAATGTAGCTCAGTTTGTAAAATAATGTTGGAAAAACTGACATTTGAGAGCCACAACATATTACACACAACCATATCAAACTAAACAGAATGGAAAGTTCCAACTAAAAGAAAAGATTCTCAGTCATTACATCAGCCATTAAGAAAGAAGGAAATGATAATGGGAAAGAAGCTGGGACGATTACATAAGGATGACATAAAACTCAGTTGTGGGTATGAATTGCACTCCTTCTGAATTTGGAAATCATGGAGACGAGCTGAGTGGCTCACAATAAAATCAAGAAGAGTGAAATAGTTGTGGACGAGCGACTCCCTGCCGACATCAAACCAATAATACTAACCATCCCCAGGAACAAAGTCGTACTGCTCAACGAACAAGCACATCATTCAAAGAAAGCAGAGACATGGGCCAATCTTCTCAAAAGTGAATCCCTTTTTTTGCAAGACGGTATGTTGCATGCCAAACAAGAGATGAGGAACAGACAATTTCTTCAGCCATGAAATCATCCATTTCCACCACCCTTTCTTTCTATGGAGAGTTACATCTGGGGAATAAGTTGGATCTCATGGGGTGTCTTGAACAACATGTCAAGTCCTCGTGTGATTCAAGGCCAGGGACAGATGTCATCATCATGGATGGTGCTGCCATGAACGTTCTTAGAACTGGTCATTGAAAGATATTTGGCAACTGTGCTGCTAATGTTTTTGTCCCACACATCATAAAAAAGCAACACAAGACTCAGCGAGTATATAGTTTTTGGTATCAACACTTGACAGCTGTCTAAAGGCACAGACCAGAGAATAAGCATATGGGACCGAGCCAACATAGCCATGTTGAGGTGTCCCGCCCTGTGCCAGAGATCTGACAACAGTTTTCCTTTCGCTTGTAATATGGCAACAAGATGAATTAGCTCAAAAACCTTCTTGATGATGCAGATGGTGTTAAGTGCATCAGTACAAAACCTCCTGTTGTTAATGAATGGTGCCTAGTGTTAAACGGTTAACCTGCATCGAGACACATCCAACATTACTTCCTGGCGAATCATGAAGAAGAGGAGATTCGCAAGATCTTGGAATACATGTTGGCTGATCGGCCGTCAGAACGCGGCTTTCAGCCAAGATCTTTGATCAGACCATTAGATTGCTGATAAAGTTGTGGCCCGGCACCTGAACAGCAGGCTAGAAAGTCTGCACTTCTGGCCTGCTTTCGGAGAGTTGCCTAAAAACTTTCACTACAATCCAGCACTCAGAAGATAAGTTGCCTCACTGGTCCAACAAAAATATCGGTATTCCCAGTGGTCCTGTTTCACCTCTTGGACACCAAGTCCTGTTTGGCCCAAGTTGGAAAGAAAACAGCATGGAAAGTGTGGAGCTAGACACAATGATGAAGCTCGCTGCGAGCCTTCTATAGCTGCGACAGTACACCAAACAAATATTTGAAGAGCTGAGGCTTGTCTAAGTAGCTTCACCATCCTCCTCTGTTAGAAAAGCTTGTATTCACATAAAAGAACGTCAGATGTTGGAGACTGCTTTACATCTGCACATCATCAGGAGGTAGCTATTGCGAGGTGGGCATATTGAGGACCTGTTAGTAGTCACTAACAGCCAGATGCCCTGCTTCTGCCCTGTGTGAAGATAGACTTCCTAGAACAGTGAGGCCCCTGTGGACAATATATCATGGCCCAGAGCTGCCTGGAGTGTCTTGTAGGAGCAGGTGTGAGAAGCAAATGTGTATGAGTGCGCCACCTTGCAAATGGCACTGTTTATTCCACATGCGCATGGGGAGATTGTACAAGCTGAAACTAATGACTTAAGACTCTTATGTGAGAATACCTTTATTGTTGAAGACAATTATTCTGACCAAAAACATCTGGGCCTGTTTTCATAATAATACTGCCCAACAAACTGCTTACTAGTAATTTGATGTATGGTTAATAAAACAGCCAAATGGATCCCATATGCAGGGATTGTTTTCATCATGTACACAGCTTGCTGCTATGGTAAATAGGTCACTCGAAGCCCAATTAAATAAATAGGCTCTGTTTGTCAATATAACGATCAATCATGACAATCTGTATGACGAGGAAGGAACAAGTTATATATACACCGGAATACACGATCTCTGCTACAATTGTTAGGTTTGAACCATTTACAAGTAAACAAATTAAGATATAACTTTATGGTTTATCGGTGCCTAAGCAACAATACTGTTTTTTCGTTTGACAACTGACAGTGTTGTGCTTCCGAAATCTATGTATTTATGATAGTTTTGAGCTAAAACACTATAGGCATCATCCATTTTGAATAATGGATTAGATATGCCTTAATGGCCTCGTTGCTATGGTCAAATAGCTTTCTTTAGGCAACCGTTGCTAAGAAACATGCCGTATCCGTTGCTCCAACCTTTGAAATAAAATCAGTAAAAGGTCCAATATGTTGTGCGAAATTTCATGCTTTTTATCATTAACTTGAAGCAATTTAGGCCATATTATTGCACCGATCGCAATAGACTATATGAAATTAATTTCCATGTTACATTGAAAAAAAAAAGTGTCTTTAGAAAGTGATAGCAAAGATGTGCACTACAAAAAGATGGGTGTAATATATAACACTAAGCTGAAGGTAAATTTCCAGCATTAATTTACTTAATAATTGGGATTAAAAGTTCCTATCGTGGGAGGAGGGGTATCCCTGCACCCACCCCCCCCCCCCTCTCGGTCGCTTCGCTACCGGTACCTCGCAAATATTGACTGCCCAATTACTGTTTTTCACGTAGCTTACTTCCTGACTTCAATCCCTAATTATTTTGATGAAATATACCTTTAAAATATGGATTTACCATACTTAGTAACACCTCTCCCCTCTCTCACACCATCCACCCGCTCGGTCGCTTCGCTCTCTCGATGTTTTCGTCAAGCTTCCAGTAGCCCCCTAAGATTTTTGCTTTAGAACAGCGCCTGGTATAGATGTTGAGTACCAACAGTGTTGGTGTTTAAAAGTAATACGTTTGATGCGTGCGTATTGTTAAAGGCATGTGAACTAGTCTTAGACACAGACACATAATTTTTGCAGTGTCATAGTCTACATACTGCCGGAGGAAAAAACGTTATATTTTATCACACCAAGATGACTGTTTCTGTTGCAATATGGATATCATTAGTGCTCCATATTTATAATTTAAGTCAAAAGAGTGTGTTGTTTTATTCCCTCATGACAGCGCATCCTGCCACTTGGGTCTGACAGCGGCTGCAGTATTCGCTATTACCATGGACCTACTAGGTCCATGCTATTACCACAAGGCTTCGTTTGAAATTTCTCCATAACAGGTGCCACTTACCTCGGATGTTACCGGGATGCAAAGCAGCCTCGGCGAGACCGGGATGCAAAGCAGCCTCGGCGAGCACTAAATAGAGCCAGGACCAGCAGTGACCGAATGACGATCGGGTATTGTATCCGACACTGTCACGGCCGAGGCTATCTGTACGCCGCGACGCAACAGGGGGATTACTGTTTCTGCGGAGATGGAGCCAGAGAGGATGGGTATGGTAGATATGGAAGGCTGAATGACACTTCGTGCGGTACACCGTGTGCAGGAAATCCGTTAACAACTTGTGGTGGCTCGTGGGCTAACCAGGTGTATCAGATATAGTCCAGGCTGGATCCAACACCACATTGCTTTAACCCGTTGAAGACTGTTTGAATTTGATATAACACGAAATATCTATAGACCACAACCCCGGGTATCTCGTTCCTAGTCTGCAACGGGTTATGACATATACAGCGTGCTTAGACGCTCTCTTGTCAATATTAAAGACAGAGTACGGGATTTGCACAGCAGGAACGGCAAAATGATAGAAATCAGCTCAAATCGTTCATAGTTTGAAGGTTATATAGTATAAATAAACATCTGTCATGGAACCTCTGGGTAGAATACGTAGTTTGGGTTACAATTTGGACATTTAAACTTGATTGCTACTATCCCTCACATTTCATCATACACAAGCAATGGAGAAATGTGGCAAAGCAGCTGTAAAATAATGCATACCGCGAATATAGCGCCTCTATAACACGATTCCTACTAAAATCCACGGCATGGACTTTTGGTAAGGCGCCTAATTATTGTAGGCCTACATGTAGGTTACCATGATGATTCTACCAATGTTCCTGCAAAACTCATTCTTTTAGATAAGCTCAACTCCAATGCAGCACTCCAAAGAATATCTTCTTCCCATTGTCATTGTCCAAAACATTAGAGAGTTGCATAATATTTTTTGGAGCTTTACATGATGATAAGAAAGAAAGTTATTTACATTCTTCATCTCATTATAATGTGGCTCAACTCTCAAACAAGTGGCACAACTCTCCTGAAGGTGTGGCTCAACTGTCCTCTCACCACAGGTGTGTTGAGCCACTTTGCACATTTTTTTTTAAAATGTGCAGTGATCTGAAATAAAATAATTCCCGGTAGAAAATACCTCAATAGTTATACTCCAATATTGGAAGAAACATTCTTCATAAATAGGGATAATATGGAAAATATTGATGAAAATGTAAAAATTGGCTCAACTCTCCCGCATCTTACCAGCTCAATCCACATGGTTATTTGTATACATTGCTTTCATGGACAAAATCCTCGTTGGGGAATCTTTCTCGAAGCATTGTGAATCTTAGTTAAAGGACATAACATAATTGGGATAAATAAAAAAAATGTCTCTTGAACCAAACTGCTTGAAATATATACCAGAGATACCCCAGTTGGAGTGTATCCCCTGGCTGGAAGATAGATATGTATATATGAAGAGTTTATTTCCAAAAGGCGCT